>JAPYYS010000474.1:0-54982 GCA_030522525.1 Campopleginae sp. 14b
AAAAAGAAAGAAATAGAAAAATATAAAAATATATATATAAAAGAAAAAAAAAGAAATAAAAAAAAAAAAAAAAAAAAAAAGATAGAAAACAATTTTTTTTTTTTTTTTTTTTCTGAAACCGGAACATCATCGAAATAGAGATCAGCAATAGTCATCGACGCAAAAGCAATATCCTTCGCGTCATTATCGCTTTCATTGTACGCGGGAGCTTGAGCGATGGAAAGTCCAAACACACGTTAAAATGAATTAAGTGATCAACGTCAACGAGGCTACATGCGGGACTCGCGGACAGCACGGCAATGCTTACCGCACAATTGCAACATCGAAAATGTTCTCTTCCTCTTTCGTGTCACGCGAAAATTAATGGAGTGTCGCGATTCTTCTGCAGATAATATTAATTTTTTTCTGATGATCATTATTTAAGGGCTCGTTTCTCTTTAAGCATTTTATATTTTCGGGACTCGATTTTTTTCTGGAAAGCTCCAATTTATTTACTTTTTTTGAGACTCTGAAGAAAATTAAAAAAAAATCCTCTCCAGACCAATTTTGAGTTCGTGATAAGATTGAATTTTGAAAAAAACAATTATTTTAATTTTTGACTTCAGCGATCGTACGGTGAGTAAATAAACAAAGTAAAAATGTAATTGTAAATAAGTTGGAGTACGTGAGTCGAACGTCTCTGAAAATGATTCGCCTGCAAATAATTTTTTTTTTTCTGTCAAATATTTTTTAAGGATTTTCGGGGCTCGATTTTTTCTGGAAAGTGCTGAGCCGTATTGACTTCTTCTGAAACTTTGAAGGAAATAAAAAAAAAATTCTCTCGATGCCAATTTTTATTTCGTGGTGAGGTTGAATTTTGAATAAAAAAATACTTCAATTTTTGATCTCAGTGATCGTGCGGTTAATAAATGAACAAAGTGAAAATGTAATTGTAAATAAGTAGGAGTGGGTGAGTCGAACGTCTCTAAAAATGTCGAAGAAGGTGAAATCGTCCAGTCATTCTCGTCCAGAGTATCTCGAAGCAAAAGCGTAATACAAGAGGAAAAGGAGAGCTCGGAGGAGATCGAACGCACGCACAGAGCGACGCGAAGGCCGGTCGCGCACTCTCCGTACCGTGACAAGATGTGTCCCCCGGCTGGAGCCGCCGCCTCGCAAGCTATATAACTCTCGATGACCAAAACTAGACCACTTTCAGGCCACCGCCACCGAGAGCGGCAACGCTCCGACCACGCCAAGGCGGAGACACACCAGAAGACTCCAGGAGCTCTTTCTCTCTCCCTCTTTTTATTTTTGCTGGATGGTGAGGTGATGCTGGAGTGATGTCCGCACGAACGACGCGCGCACACACACACACACACACACACACAGCGGAGAGAAGGGAACTTCTCGTCTTTCGCGGCGTCCACACCGCTTTGTCACCCTGAAATGCAAATCACACCGATCGGCAATTTCTGTCCTGATAAATTGATCGATATCGTTGCTGATTAAAATCCCACAAGTAAAATCCCGTTATCCGTCGTCCGGGTAAAGACTCTGAATCCTAAAACCGTCGAAACATTTGAATATTCGCGCCACACCAAGACAAAAAAATGTTTCGCGTCTTCGATTGATTGCTCGATCGATTTTCGACGTTCATTAAAATTTGACGATACCACGTCATTGGGATTCAAATGCCAACACGATTTCTGCTCCCCGGAAAACTTGGCAACTCTATTTCATGCCTTCAATCCTTATCCGTGGCAATTGGGAGTCTCGGTTTGGACGAATAGATGAAAATTAGTAAAAATCGACGTCTAATTGAAGTTCCTTGGAAAATATTTCTATGGGAGCTTACGGCGAACGTATAGATATAGCGAGGGCATTGAAGGAACGATGCGGCTGTGGCTACGAGTGAAAGTAAACGCTGTCGACCAGCTACGCGTACTATCAACATTTTAGTATGTGTGAGCCCAAGACGCATATTTATATACGTACTCTAGACGTTCCTGTACGTATAGGGGTAGAAAATTATAGAGGAGACGTAGAGGAGGACACGAGAGAGCTCGAGGATCAACATTTAAGAGCAAGAAAGCGAGAGGGACGGGAGAGGATTCTGGTGTCGTTAAAACTGTAACACGCACACCAGGGCGTAACGATGCAGTCGTATGCGTCGCGCATAGGAATGGCACGTACGTGAATCGCCTATAATATCCGGAGAAGATAAAAAAAAAAAAAAAAAAACGTGGGCTTAATCGAGAAAGACGGGGATAGCGTCCCTATCGCGAACGTAAGTATCTTTGCTATACGATGCTGTCTCAGGTTTGCTCTGGAGAGTTGCGAAACTCACGAGACTGGTCGTCCACCCGAGAAAAGTCGAGCAAAGACCCATCATTTATGCGGCACGTTGCTCTCAACGATTGTCACTCGACGATCGCGCTGAGAGAATGTTGGATTATATGCTCAGCAGATATAGACTTTCGTTTCTCTCCGCTCTGCCTTCGGACCAGATAGAGTATCAAAAAAATTGTCATTTAACACCTTTTACATTGAGCCTGGCATTTGAGCTGCTTTTTCTTGGTTCAAACACTTTTCCCCTGTCATGGAGATGTTTCAAATTCGTTTTAAGGAAATGAGTCGTCCGCAATCGTGGAAGTCGCCTCACCAAGAATTCTTAGCCTTAGTGAGGCGATGGAACGAAAAGTTCAAGTTGGAAGGACAAAAAAAACTTTTTTTTCCGATTTTTTTCTGGGTAGAGATTTCACTTGACGAAAAAAAGCCTAAGGAAGTAAATGTAGTGTCATTTTTCAACGTTCCGTCGCCATTTTTTATTTTCAAAAACATAGCCTTGCATAGCTCCTGTTATTGATCTTCTCTAAAAAGAAGGCATTTTGGGGTGAACAAGAAATATCTCCGGGTCGGATATTCTCCAAGTCTTTCGAGAATTATTTTTATTTTTATCGAGTGATTAAATGAAAAAAAATTGGTCGAAAATTGAAATTTCGTCTTTGAAGAGCCACTATTTTATCAAAATTCAAAATTTCAACTATTCCTTCCGTGAATACCTGGATTCATCTATCCGGCAAACAAATCTTTTTGGTTTTTTCAGTTCGAACGATCCAAACCGGAGATTTCATGCTCACCGCTGAATGCCTTTTTTTTAAGGACCTACAGGAGATCAGCGACAGGAGCTATACAGAGCTATATTTTTGAAGATAAAAAATGGCAATAGAGCGTTGAAAGATTACACTACATTTACTTCCTCATGCTTTTTTTCGTCAAATGAAATCCCTGTCCAGAAAAAATTGGTAAAAAAAATCATGGACTTTTGCTACTTTTGGGCTTGGCGAAATTTTGATAAATCGAACGAGGACGTAGGATTAGTGTTTTATATGAGACTGAAAGAGCATGATCTCTTTACGAAGCGTGAATGACTAGCGATGTTCATTGAGTCGGCGATCTCATTGCACATCGTTGAGGCGATTTTGCAATTAAACAAAGTTTCATGCTCGGTCTGGATAATTTAATGTCGTCACCGCGGTATTAGAGATGGAGAAAACGAAGGATGGCGGGCTTTGGAGCGGCGAAGCGGGAGCGCAGCATCGTGATCGCGAACGGGTTGCGCTGCTGCGTCCGGTCCGGGAGCGAATCGGTGCGGCGGGGGCGCGGGGTAAGAGACGCCGATCGTTTGCCGATCGTCACGGCTGAAAGAGCCCGGCGCGGCGGAGATATTGGGTGGTACCGCGCGCGACGATCGGAAGGCCGTTAGACACGATATTGCGATCTCCAGTGCTGTTCGCTGCTCCTTTTGCTTCGCCGTTTTACCGATCCTGTCTGAGCTTCTAATCGAGTTATAGAAGGAAGCGATTTGCCCGGTCGTGCGACCGATCAACCGAACTACCGACTGCGTACACTTCTCTCGAATAAAATCAATCTGCATTTATCGTCTTTCCAATATAAACGAGAAGCAACCTCGTCGCCATTTACATTTAACGCGTAACTTATTTTCTCTCATTGCTGCGACGACGTAACGTTGTCATATGCAATATTCCTATAAATCTAAAACATTTCAATTAAGTGCCAACTCGTTCTTTCCGTTTGCTTGCTCTTGCATTTTCATTTTCCCTGTCATCGCTCTTTTTATCGGCGAACTCTCGCAGTTCAAATTATTCGGAGAAATTCTCGATCGTCTTATCGAATTCCGTTTCTCTTCTCTTCACGATTTTTACTCCCGCAAAACTGTGGCGAAAAGTACCGGAAGAAGCCATGAATATCGCTTGTATTTTGCTCGCAGTAGGAGCAATTTGTACTGCAATTTCACGAATGCTTATGCCTTGTTCGCGCGCGAACCAAGTGCATACTGGGTGTCCCATAACTCTTGCTCCATATTAGGAAAACGAATCTAACGTGTCTCGAGGAGTGCGTGACTCTTATTTCCCCCGAGGAACTTTCTCGAGCTATTAATCGTCAATTAACGTTGATCCACGATTTTTGCATTCTTATTTTTCTTCAAATGTTACATGGCACGATCAGTCTTCGGTTCACGCGGACACTCAGTATATTTTTCTACAGGACTATAAAAATATAGATTTGTACACTAACACATGCGATACTTTTTCTTATATCTTCAGGAATCCTCTCAGTTTCTCGCGCAACAACGGTCTCTCGAATTTAAGTGTGTATCCTACATTTTTTTTATAGTTGGCGTTCTAGCAGCGCGTTGTATCGCAATCACAAAGTTTTGTGTGCGCCACTTTTACAGCGGCTCGAAAATACTTAAACGTGAAAAAAAAAACGGTCCAAGAGAGGGAGAGCGAGAGATATTCTTTCGTTTGCGCTCGAACGACTTTCCTGTTACACCGAAATCTCGACGAGAGTTTCCTTCTTGCCTTCTCCAGCCGAGAGGCTAACGAAATATTCGGGTGAAAAGTTGCACCGGAGGCTCCAATTTGTCCATCAAATAATAAGCCCGCGAGATAAATGTGAATTGGAATTCGCAGGCGGAATGCATGGTCCGGAAAAAAATGTGCTTCGAGATGGGAGAATGATCGGAACAAGTAATCCATTAGGCTCGATATGATTATCCTTTTTGCCGACAAGCTCCGTGCACTCGGAGCGTGAAGCTGAGAATTATAAATGATTTTTTTTTTATTGGCCCTGCACATACCTCTGGGGGGTTTTATCATCTCATCACCGCAGATCCATGTAATTCAACGGAGAAACCTCGACACGATAATAAAGCAAATAAATTGCCACCATTTTTTTATATTTTTTGTCGCAAATTTATATTTTTCACTCAATAAAAATGGAGAACGTATTTCGATATGTAAAGAAAACTTGAAAGACGCAAGTATAGGAAGAAATATAAATATAGAAATATTTTATAAGAACATTATTAGCATCGCGGACCACCCATGAATCGAACCTATAACTCGAAGCCGCGACGAGCTTTGAAAAGTTAAGTATATTCGGGCAAACGTTCGTATATGTGCAATGCATACGATCACAGTCCTTCAAGCTTATAATAAGCCTTGTGGCACACCGCTCATGTCGCTTGCCCTACGTACACGTACCGCTCGTGTACCTCCCATCCAGGCATATCGATTTATAACGATATATCGACGATCCTCTATATCGACGTCAATATACGCTCCTTTTTACCCACTGTAAACCACTTGCAATGAAGCAGGAAGAAGAAGAAGAATCTCTCATCATTCTTCATATGTATTTATCTTTCCATGTCCGCTTTAAATATACTCAAGTATTTTTATGTTATTTATGTTATTTGACCCATCAGTGTTCACCCTACGTACACTGTGTACATGAGAATTTTCCGCACATGCTCGGAGTTATAAATACTTGACGTCATTAAAATGGGAACCTGAGAAAATTTTCACCGGAGCATTTGTGACTTTTCGACTCGTAGACTTCTGACTCTCTTTGAGGTCACGCACTCACGAGACTGGTGCAAAATTGCACTTCGACTTTTCAAAACTTTATATTTCTTCAACGAATGCATAAAATTAATCTCGAAACCATACTTTTTAGGGGTAAAATATCCTGAGTAATCGATTGCAATGATTTTCAAAATTGAGGAATAATATTTTATTGTCGAAAAATGGCCAAATTGGAGAGAGGAATTTTGAAAACCTGTTGCACTTGAAATTTTTGTGGATCCAAATTTGCCCCAGTGTCATGTCTACGGGTTAATATCTTATTACTCCAGAACCAAAGAAAAATAGTTTCTTCCCTTTTCTCTGGAAGTCCGAACATCCCCAAACCCTCCAAAAACGCAATTTTTCTTGGAGCCCAAAATTAAATTATAGTATAAAAAAAAAGCTCTTCATGTAATAAATTTAATGTCGAGTTAGAATTGACACATACCGGAGATGAGGGAACTTTTGGTAAAAAAAAGTTCTCAAAGTTCTCAAAGGCGTAGCTCATGCAGCTTCGTAAACACCGGACATGTCGAACAATCATGAAACCAGCAGCAATTTCGTTTCAATGCTGCGTGCACGGAAAATTAATTGAAAGAAAAAAAACACACACACAGGCACATATACATGCACATAGTGAGTGTACATAAGAGAGCATATGCTCGTGAGATTCAGTTATTATATCACGCAGTCCGACTCTGCTATTCCTCCGGTTCTTGAGGCTGGCAAATGTTGGACAACGCAACAGTTTTAATGTCCATATCGGTAGGAAGATTTCGCGTGATTCACTGCGTATTTTCCTGAAACGATCTTGGTTCAAATTAAATCTGAATTATGACGAATGAGGCAAGGATTCCTGATACAAAAATAAGGAAACTTTCTTAACACTAAAATTATCCTCCGATCCGAATATAAATGGAAATAACCGAGCAGTTTGCGAGGCAGCCAGCTAGATCGACGAATTATTCGTTCAATTGTGAAAACTAGAAGTATCGTTATTATTATTATTATTTTTTTTTTAGCTCGGTCCTTTGCACTAAAAAATTCCAGGAAAAATCGCAAAATGGTAATTCGGATTCTGAAGGACTCGCCAAGTAATTCATAGTTATTTATAAAGTGACTCGAGAAGTGAAAATTGTTTAAATAATGGCCGAGAAAAAGGAGTGGAATGAGGAAAAGATTTTCCGAAGGGCAAACTCATTATCTCTGTTTCGTTAATTCCTAGCGTCTTTGGAACGTCGAACGATTAATAACTTTGGTGTTTGTTTTTTTTTTTTTTTTTTTTTTTTTCATTAGAAAAAAGAAATACCCTGAGATTAAAAATTAAATCAGGACACTAATTAACTAATTAATTGATCGAGTATCGAAGATGTTTCAGACAAATCACCTCGCCCCATGAAGGAAGCATATGTTCAATGAACTAGAATGCCATTCAATATTTTTATCGTATTTACCATGAATATATTAACAAGTTTTCTTACAACATTTTACGATGGTTTACCATAATGAAAATATATCTCGGCACATTCTAATAGTTTTCGCAAGTCGCAATGAAAATTTTCTTTAATTATCGTGTCGTGGTGCTTTGCGAAACACGATTATTTATCCAATTAGATCGAAATTGATATGATGATGGAGGGAAAATTGTGTCGAAAGTGGTCCTGACAATAATAAATAAAATGAAACTTCTCTTCGATGAACTCATTTTCATTTAAATTTTAATGAATGCATTTAATTTTTTGTTTGTGTTTTTTGCTTCTCGATGGGTTTTATTTTCGACGGCATGATTTTCGTAGCGCCGAACAAATGGTTATCGCTTCCAGTACGATTGTTTTTATTCGTCGCGTTCAATGACTCAGTTGTCGATTTAATAACGCTCTGTTTGAGACAAATTGGCCTCGACAAATGGAAAAAAAACCCGGAAAGAGTGGATTAAAAAGTAGAGAATCTTTAGAGACTCGGGATCCCTACACATTGTAATACGTACTTTTATACCGGAAATAAGACAAAGTTGACTGTCTTCTCTTCAGCGAGAGTGCACCGCAGACACGATCGAGTATCTCGATGGGGTTTAAAATCCATTGGTGCGGAACGAAACGATCGCGTTAACGAGCGTACCGTTTTTCTTTCAGCAAGTACAGAGCAAGATGGAAGCAGAAATTAAAAAAGTAAAGATATCCTCGACGAGAGAAGAAGAAAGAGTTGATCGCCTTCGCGCGAGAGACCGAACGCTCGATTTCTGCCCCTTTTTCTCGCGGTTCTCTTACACACCTCTCTCCCCTTTATTCACACCATAACGAGCCGACAATTCGTCCAAATAAACCCTCCGAATTTCTTATCTGGGTCACTCCTCAATAAAACATTATTTTTATTAACGAAAGATAAATGTAATTAAACAAATTGGACGTTAGTTACGATGCTTTCTACTGTAAGGATGAAAATTCTGCCACACCGTATATTGCCGTGGAATGTTGCTTGTGCAATGCTCTCTTTCCTCGATGATTTACGCGTACGAATGAACAAAGTCGAATAGTAAAAGTGGATGTTTAACAAAACGAGATATTCGTTTATTCCAGTGACTTCTTTATTGTGATCCAACGACAGAAGCACTTTATTACTTTATATATTGCGCCCTCGGCATTCATGCCTAAGACAGATGGACTTGCGATTAAGCTGAACACCCTCTTAAATCTTCTCTTATTATGCTCTTCGTTGGAGATTCTCCCACTGCTGGCTATTATTAACAATACGGTGTCTCTTTTGTCGTTGCTCAAACGCAGAGGCAAATCTTTTTTCCGCATTATCTTATGATCAACATGTTTCTATTTCTCGTTATCGTTCGCGATCAGTCGTTCGGATGGGCATTTTTTCTCAAAGTTATTATGTAGCTGGATCGAGAAGACTCGCGCGAGTTTCGCGACCCAACGAATTGTCGACTCCTGCTAAGTTTTTTCGTGTCAAGTAACGCTCGAGACAAACGAAGAGGCTTGTTTCATTGAATTGATATCCAGTTTGGTCTCAAGCCTCAAATAATGCAACGAAAACTTTGGTTACTGAGAAAACGATTCATTTTTATGGACCAGGATTTTTTAACTGCTAACGCATGTTAAGTTGGATACGGCGAAATTAATATTTTTCAACAGTTAATGAATCATTTATTTGAGCCTCTCGTGATTGTCTGAAATCAACATTTGCTAATAGTTAATAAATGAATCATTCGATAAAACGTAACCTTTGTTGATAGCAAATGAATTTGATGACCATAAACATTAACCGTGTTGAGGGAAATAAAAGGACGAACCTGCATCCGAATCTCTTATTTTAGTTGAGAAAGAGAAAAAACTTCCTACCGGTCTCATATATCGACGCAAGAGTCATACGGCTCCGTATACGACGCTCTTTCGTTTTTGTGTAGATCGAGACTGTGGAGTGTTGGCACCTCCACATATATCGCTTTTTATCTTTCTTACTCTCCCTGTCTCTGCGCCCTTCTTTTTTTCTGTCTTTAATGTAGACCCGTCTACAACAGGTTTTTGTGCTCTAACGACTGGCAAGAGACGAGAAATGCTTGGAGAGTGTCCTCGCGGATGTCGGTTAGCAGTTTCCTGGGAGAGTTGAGCGTCCTTGAAGCCGTTATCCGCTCCCTACACGTACGTCATAAGCAAACTCTGTGCGTATCAGTGTATATCCCGGAGTCAGTAGAAATTAATTTTTATAAATAAAACTAGACCTCAAGAAACTTCATCGAAACTACACCCACTCAGACACGCCTGTCCTTTCCTTTGCATCGTCACATATATATAAATATACAAATGTGGACATCGAGAATAAATGAGTATTTTGGTCATCTTAATTAAATCATTGCTGTAAGGCAAAATCAATCTTCAAGAGGTTGTGCTCAGCCATCCATCCATCAATCCATTTACAAGGTTGGATGCAACGACTTCTACAATCTCTGCAAATCTATGCCTCCCAGTCACTTGGGATTTGCCATTCGAAACAAGAAGATTTGTAGATCTTTCGTCATTTTTTCTCGAACGCCTTGCTCAGTTTTGTTAGCAAGCAAATCGTAGAAATTCGTCGAATACTTGCCAATTTTTTTCTTTTTGGTAAAAAATGGGAATAAAAATTCAAATCGCAAAAAAAAAAAGAAAATTCACCGAATTGGCGAAAAATCGCAAATTTCTTGAACATCGCAGTTTTTCATGGGACGTAATGATTGCTCGGATAATAGTGTTGGAAAATGTATTTTATGGTGGACCATAAAAGAAGTAGGGTGAAAGTGTGCGTAAGCATGGAACTGCGTGTACAAATCCTGGGAGGCAATGCTCTAAAAACGAAGGAGTAAAAAAAAGCCGGGATTTATCTCGTCCGTCCGGTCTGCGCGGTACGTGGGATGACAAATCTCTACTTTTCGATATGGTTCACCGGCAACATGAGGAGTTTGTGCTTTCCATTGAACGTGAGATATCTCGTACACGAGGCTCGGTTACGGATTTAATGCAGTTGCTTCGATCGATTATTTTATCGTTCGCCAATGACCAGAGAGGACGATACAGCCGCGTCTCTTTTTCTCTCTCAATTCGAGTTTATTTACCGAGAGGAAACGAGAGAGACTGGGATAAGATAGGCTTCGTGAACCGAGTGCTAAATTATCGGTTAACTCGAAGAAAAATAGAACGCCCTCTGGAATGGTACAGATTGATTGTTGAGGCAAAAAGAAACGCGTTCCTGTTGCTTGGACGATCGCGGAGGAAAATGAATGCACTGATTTCATCGTAAACGTCGAACGAATGGCGATTGTTTTCACTGATGAGTTCTGCAGGTCTCTGGAGGATACGTTCTCGGGAAATTCAGGGCTTCGTTCGACTATGAGAGACTGCAGATGTCGAGGGAAATGTACTTTTTTAAAAATGAGACACGAGAGACGGATACGTCTGTTCGGACTTGGAGACGTCGTAGGACGATGAATACTTTCTAATACGAGACACGTGGCTTGCATGTAAGCGGCGCACGCGTCTCTAACGAGTCGTATTATAATCATACGAATATATATATAGAAATATCCATGCCAGACTGTAAAAATCTCGTCGAGACGTTATCTCAATAGCCAGATGTGATTTCTTTCTCCAAAGAGAGCGCGTTCGAGCAGCAAAACGAGAGAGGTCATAACTGTCAATTAGAATGTCCATCAATGTCGAAAAATGTTCAATTAAGGGCTCCTCGAGGACCAAGCTAGAACGCGGGGTCAGCCGACTGCGTCGAACTTGACTTCTGAATTGTTGGACTCGATTGTTTACCTCGAACAATGGAGTGTAATCTTACAAGTAATCGGATATTCGATATTACCTAAGCGCCAGCAGGGCAGACTACGAATTATCTCAGAAGCGAAGAAAAATTCATTCTACAATAAGAATCGAGTGGTTGTTAATTTTTTATGATTTTCGAACGTTTGTCAATTTTTATTTGACCGAAAAACTGCATAGCTTATTTCTTGATAAATAATTTTGTGGTTTCGAGGAAAAAAAGCCTCCAATAAAATTGTTGATGAAGTGATAAGCATGCACGATCTCATTGGAGAGAAAAGCGCAGCCAGATTTGCCCCAAATTTATTGAGCAGTACGTATGAGCTCGTAATTAGCAGCAAATCAGGATGATCCAGTGGAATAAAAAGTAGAATGCTGTTTACAAAAGAAGAAGATAAATTAAAGCGATTCTAACACACTGGTAAGCATGTTTTTCTTTCAGGAGGCTGTCCCGGTCTGAATAGTGACTGATTTGTTCAAACGAAGAAAAAGGAGCGCTGCCTACGAGGATACATGTTCGGGTTGGTAATGTTGAAGATTTTTAAGATGAGCTATGGCACGAGATCTTCACACCTTTTTTGGGAGCCTGAGGCAATATTGTCCTCCCGCTCTTTATGATCCATAACCATTTTTGGTAGTGTCCAAGTGAGACTCGATCAAATTTCGCTTATAAAGTGGGTTAATCGAATCGTCGAATGGTGAAGAATATTTTTTCGACGTGTCGGTTCGAGCTCGAGCGACAAAAATTGATTTATTTGTGGAGAGTAAAAAAAAAAAACAAAAACGAGTACCGCCCGCGTTTTGCATCCAAGTCGCGCTTCTTTTTTGTCATCGCGCACGGTCTCTCGTAATATTCTTATTATTTTCGAGCCGATCAGAGCGAGGGAAACACGTGTTAAAATGTTACGAGCTGTCCGATCAGCCGTGACATTAATAGGAAAGAAATTCACTTGGAAGTGAATACAAAACGTGATGTTACATAGCTCGAAACAGAGTTTTACATGCCAAGAGGGGGACGTGGCGTAGATTCGTTCTTGTACTTGTTTCATCATGAGATCGATCACGATCTCGATTATTTTTCATTGCTATGTCCTTCCTCTGTGATCGACGCGTATCGGTTCCTCACTTCGATCTTGTTGCCTTTTACCTCGAACGAATTTGGCGTTTAGCGTAACACGATCCCGAACGATCGTCGGGGAAACGCCTTGAAAGCAAATTTATGTATATCAAATACGTTTGACGCCATTAACTATTGGGCGCACATCCGTGTATTCATGTGTTTGTGATCTTGATAGAAAGATAAAATGATACAATAAAGCAAGCGCTATTGATCAATGTCGAGACGTACAGACGCACCAGATTTACATTATTAATCGCCTTGCCCCCGACGGGCTCATTAACAATCCCGGAAAGATCGATTCGCTTCATGCTAATTATTTCAATCTGATTACTAAACCATCCATTTTTTCTCAATCGCAATCGCAAGGATTTCACCATTTTTTCCTACACTGCGATCGACACAAATGCAAACGATTTCCACACGAAGTCACGTTGAAATTTTTCATTTTAAGGAATCTTAAGAATTTTCTTCTTGTCACATGTTAAAATTGTTCCTTCTGTCCTCGCGTATAATTGACTAGAAATTCCGTACTCTCGTATTTCCGGAGCCACAGTCTAAAAATTTTATCCGAAAATTCGAAAAATTTGATAATCAATCATTGGCTCATTTTTTTGAACAAAACAAAAAAACACTCAAAAATTGATCACAATTATTGATCAGAAAAAAAATCCAGGCATTTGTTTTCTTGAAAACTGATGAGTAACGTTCCACACTTAAAAAAGGATTTATTTATCGGTACCAGGATTTGTTAACTGCTACCAAATGTAAAGTTGGATACGGCGAAATAAATGTTTCTGACCAGTTAATGAAACAATTATTTGAGCCCCTCGCGATTATCCGAAATAAACATTTGTTAATAGATGATAAATGAATCATTCGATAAAACGTAACCTTTCTTGATAGCAAATTAATTTGATGACCATGAACATCTACTGAGTTAAGGGAAATAAAAGCGACCGAACAAATCATTATCTTCAAGGAAATGCTTTGCCTATCAAATTGATTGTGATAAGAAAGATATTTTTCGACCATTAACAAATTTTGTAACGATCAATAAATGTTTGAGTAAAAGTACCAACTGAATATATTTTTTTATTATAAAAAAAAACTGTTTTCTCAGTTTGAGTTTTTAAGGGATTCCTGCTCAACGGTAGCGACTGTGCAGTAAATTCTGAAGGGAAAAAAATGGTCCAGTGTCCCGCGGCACTTATTCAATTCGTAAGGAACTTGAAATATGTGTTTGCCAAGTGGAGTCTCTTGTTGAATGAGAGAACGAATATCCTTATCAATAGAATCGTTCCAAGCCTTAAAAAATTAATCACGAGTCAATAAATCATCTCGAACATGAAGAAAAAAAGAGTAAAACGACGAGGAATGAAAACGGAACGTTCGCCGGGCGAGATAGACGAGATTTCCGAGTGGCAGAGAATCGCGAGGGTGTGTACCAAGGTGTGTTCACCACATGGAAGAATTCGCGCTAGCCAGGGCGCATACACACTATCACCAAGGCAGAGCGAACTCGGAATCTGGAAAAGGTATCCGTGCTCGCTTGTGCAATAGTGAATGTATAGCGGATGTCAAACCACGCGAGCTCGTACGCGTGTGTAGAAGCGACTCTACACAAATCCCCGAGTACACCCCTTTTCTTATTCCGTCGCATATACATTATCTATGCGTTCGTTATTCCGCAAACACCTCGCTCTGCAGATATCGATCAATAAAATATATCCATCGTTCAAAATTTTTTATAATCATGAAACAAAATCAAAAATAATAAAAAATAAAACAAATGAGAAGAATAAATAAACAAATAAAAATAAATAAATAAAAATATTAATTTATTTATCCACTTCGTCATAGGGTAACGGCGTAAAAAAAAAATGTTCCAAGTTATCGCTTCACATTGTGCTCACTAGACAAAGCTGAGATTTGAATATTGCAGAGCGAAAACATTTTTTGAGGTAATTAAAGAATCGGATTTGAATTTTCGGCGATCGAAAAAAAAGAAATGAATTATTAATTTTTGTTAAATTTTGAAAAAAAAATAAAAAATTTCAGCTTCGTGGCTGGACTGGAAATAATGAACTAGAGGAAAAAAATGAATCTGACACGTTGAATGTTTCACGTGCAAATTTCGTAATTAAATAATTTAGCAACGAAACGCTCCGAGGTGTGAGGAGGAAAAGTGTGCATGCGGGATAAGCGGCATGGTTGGTGGTAACTCGGCTGGGAATCAAAGTGAAATAGCCTGGTAAGAAATGGAATAAAAAAAAAAAGTAAAAAAAAGGGATACAATGGAATAATATTTCACGGTTGCAGATCGTGATCGACCTTGGCGCGAACGCGGTTTCAACGCCGCGGATCCAATCAGCCAAAGAACGCACGTTGCTCGACGTATGTGCAACACCTTAGCCACGTGCTATCTACACTTCAGTGAACGGCGTATGTCTAAGCTCAATACACTAATACATATTCATTATTTCCTTCAAAACTTTCGGACTGTAGAGGTATAAAGCAGTTTGGGCGTGTCATAACAAGGATTATCAAAGTAATGTACAAATAATAACCGATCGCATTTGCCCACCGTTTCGATGCCATTGAAAAATAGTCGAATTAATTGCTGCCAATTAACTATACGTTGAAAAATTTCTGAGGATGGTAACCCCGCTGTAAATTAAAATTTGAATGAAAATTCGAAATTCTGCATCCTGCTAATTAGTCGTGAGGGATCGCGACACCGATTTTAATTTGTAGACACGATTGACAGGAGATTTGCGCAAGTTTGGAAAAACGTGACGTTTTTAACGATTGGGGAGATAGTGGACAATATTAATAAAGCAATGTCCGCATGATTAAACTAATTGATTTATTTAGTATGAAATATACGGAGCTCGCGTGGGGCTGACAATCGGTCGATCGATGAAGCAATTGTCTGTGTCGTAATTATCCAACATCGGAGCTTCATTATTCTATCTTTTAAATGTTTATGTATATTTGTGTATGTATGTATATGTGGATGGAGAAAAAAGTATGAGGATCGAGCACGCGGGTATCGATCGAAAGTTTCGAGCAAAGATTAGCCTCTCCGACACAGCTATTATTAATCCAATGTTATGTACAACCTTTTTCCTCTCTCGTTACGTAATATAAAGTATAAACGGGAGGAAGTACGATCGAAATTATAATAACACCGGCGAGATGTATCCAAGTCTAATGAAATCAAAGTATATGAGTGAAAAATAAAATAAGATATTTGCTTCGCTACCATGTGCGCGTATCGCTAAGTCATTAATTATAAAATGTCATAACGAAACGTTTTGGTTGTACAATTTGTGCTAGGCTAAGTGCTCGCGAGCGACATCGTGTGCTTTGCTTGTTTTTCTCTCTCTCTCTCTCTCTCTCTCTCTCTCTCTGATTTTTTTCTAATCGCGAAACAGAGATATTTAAGTGACCTCGCGACGAGGCATGTCGGAGCCAGCCTTGGGAGATGTCGCTCCCGTGGCGTCACGGTGCCGCCAAGTCTGGAGAAAAATGATTGTTCGAAAAGTTTGAAGACCTCGAGAAAAAGAGAAAGATCGATATTTATATTCCCCGTCAGCGAGCACTCAGAACCGACAGAGATAATTAGTTAATCGATAATTAAACTCGTGACCATGCGTTGATCCAATTTACGCATTTTATTTTCCTTCTATTTTTTACGTTTCCCGCCCGCGGATAATTTCACGGATCCTGATGATTTTGTCACTTCTCGATTCAACCCTATACCGCGGGCGAGGCTGGTCCTCGGTCATCCGGTGGTAATTCATTGCACGAAATTCAACCCGTAGACAAATTTGTACTCCAAATCTTCAAGAATTTTTATTTCTCTCATGAATACATGAAATTAATCTCGAAATCATACTTTTTAGGGGTAAAATATCCTGAATAACCGATTGCAATAACTTTGAAAATCAAAAAATGAAATTTTATTGTCGAAGAAAGGAATTTTGAAAACCCGTTAGACTTGAAATTTTCACCAGTGTGGTATCTACGGATTATTAAATTTAATAATACTTGAATTATAATTTTAATATGATAAATTTGATTTATTTTGTATTTTATAAACAAATTTATATCATAAATTTGAATATAATTAAATTTAATTTTCATGCATACGATTTGTGTCTGTATCTTACGAGTCCATATAAAAATACACACGAACATGATATTTATAGAAAATATTACGTGTCTCAGTTGTCTCTACATCGCAGAGATTTTTTTCTTAACTCGAAAAAGCGTTGGAAAGAGGTAGGTCGACGGTGACACTCGTAATAATGAGAAGTTTCAATCGTCCGGATAGTTCAGCGACGACCCTGTCGAATAATTAGTTTATCGATTATTTCATACTGACATTTTGTCTCGGGGTCCTGTCAATCTTTAGTCTTTATTCTCTGATGATCTTTCACGCCAATTTCATACGCGTATACATGTATTTATATTCACAATAAAATATATGCAACCGTATACATCGATTCCGAAGCGTACAATCACTCGACCAACGCGTAAAGTTAAACGACACTCATTACGAAAGGCTAATCATCGTACGTAATATATTGACCTTTGATCGCACGCATTATGCAGTCACTCTGTGGCCACATTACACGCGGAATCACGAAATTTTTCTATCCTCGCTGTCACATTAATTGCATAAATTAATTATAAGAATAAAAATATTATTCATGGCCTGATAATATTTTCATATTTTCTCGTGACAATAAAAATATTAGCCATCGATATGCGGACGATCGTCCAGCCCTTCGCAGTTTTATTCATCGGGATCGGACGATACCGCATAAATCTATGAATGCAAAGAAGTTTCTTTCGTTCGATTAACGATCTCATTAAAAAATCGCTCTCGGACAAATTGAAAGGGAAATAATTGTGAACGATTCGATATAGACGACCCGGAAAGATTAATCGTACGATTACATCTTTTTCATTTCTATTTTGCCCTTGTTTCACGAGTGTGACGACATATTTAAGAGCCATTCGTTATGTGTGGATTTCTATGGTACATCCTGTATCGATCATCTGAAGTTGTAAAGGAAGTGTTTGAAGCTCGAATACGTAAATTGCGATTAATGAGTGTACGAATCGATCAGGTCGCTTGGGTTCGTTTTCCAACCGTTGCTTCTCTACCGTGACCCCTGCTCGCATCGTTTCGATAACTAGACATTGACCAAGAGTTCATCAGGCTCTCATTAGTCAAAATCAGAATGGGAGTCGAGCACGATTTTTCGACAATTTTCCTATTTTGTTTGATTCTCATAAATCAATGAATTGCAACGATGAATGTTTTAAATTTTCACCGAGAACAAATTTTTACGTCCTTCCTTTTTGTTTGATGGAAATCCGTGGGATAAACAAACTTTCGCCACAATCATGCTGTCCCGACGATTTCAAATTCAAATTAAAACGATATTTGTAAAATGGAGTAGTAAGTGTTCACACGCCTCTCGTTTCAATTACGAACAGATGTTTCTGCGAGTGTTGTTATATTACTTAAACAATTAACTGTTGGTAGTTGTTGAGATTGCAGTGAGAGTAGCCCGTGGTCTCGTGTCTCATTGTAACGAAGGTAACGCGTGGTTATTAGAAAAATGATAGAAAGGAAAGAATACATCAGTATTATACGAGGAGTATGCAAAGGTACACGGAAATATTTTTTTCTCGTGCTGTAAACACGGTACTGCGCTGGGTCCTAACTGCGATGTTGAGAGCTGCAATTTGAGTTAACAATTATGACGTTTTTCTTTTTTTTTTTTTTATCATTTCGAATGTATGCCCAAGGATACTCGAATGGTTGAAATATTTTAAGTGTAAACGGGCGTCTGTAGATGCCGTTTGGAATTCTGCAACTGGGCCGAGTCGAAGACGAAAAATTAAAATAAAATTTAGCAGTGACGTAATTTCGTCCTGTCCCAAGCAAAGCGAAGGATTTACAAGGATCTCTGGGAGTATCGATAGTGGAATGTAGCTCTTGCGACACCGCGGCTGGGCCGCGACTAAACACCCTCAAGATGGGAGTAGGATTTTTGTCGTGTGAAGGGAAAAAAACTCCTGAAAGGAAATAAAGTTTGAGTGTACGGTATGGGAGTTTGAAAAAAATGTTTATATTTACGTATACCCAATTTTCCGCTGTACAAGACTTTATGTCTTAACGACTGCGAAATGAGCCGGGAGACCGGCGCGTAATTGCCGAAGAAACTCGAGCGAATACCTCATAAAAAATCACACTCTTATGTTAGACATTGAATTCTTAGAAACACAAGGGCGCATTCGGGCGTAAGATACAATGCGTGGATTAGCAAGGCTTACGCCTTTCCACACAGCAAGCTTTAGAATACATATATACGTATATTTATGTAATATACGAAAGCATTATTTCCGACTGGATAGCCAAGAGATTCGATAGAGCCGTCGGCTAAATTTTTCGCCAATTTCGTTTTGAATATCTTCCGCATGACCTAAATGTCACGAGAACTTCTAATAAAATCCCGAATCTCTCAACGATCCTTTTTATTTCATCGTTTGATTAATACTCGCTTTCTTACGAGAGACCAAACAAAAAAAAAACAAATGTCTATCAATCTGTATCTCGGTCTACGAGGAGATTACATTTTATTCATAAGTGTGTCCATCCCCGTGGTACATGAAAGAATATAAATCGATGGACGAATGAAAAAAAAACTGGAACAATTTAATCAGGTTTCTAATTTTTGAGGAGTTTCTAATTTCTCGTAACAAAAATGGCTCGATGAGTTTCGACGTCGATTGGGAACACTCGGAATGGGATCAACGTGCATTATCGAGAGCTACAGCTGTAAAATCTTCTTCATGTTAATTGAACATAAATTAATTATTAAATTCGTCGGATATTTGTTCATCCAAGGATAAAGCGAAGCTTCCTCACGTATTTCCTTTCAAAGCGAATGCTCAGCCTCTGGAAATAGTTTGTTGAACGGGGAGCAATTAGAAAGATGAGTGGCTAAAACAATGGCGAACGATAACTTCGTGGCAATTATTGTTATTAATGTTTTTTCTTTAAACAAGAATAATCGGTAATGACGGAATTACGCAGAGCGTCTTTTCATAATAAAGACGGAGTGAAGATTTCTGTCTCATATCATACTTAAAATTTACGCTGCACATAGAACTGGAGTATTTAGATGGATATATGGATCGTACGTACTTGGTGTAAGCCACAAAAGTGCTTGCCCACGGTAGTATAAAGTTAGATGCGAGAAACTACGAAGATGGTAGAATAAAGCAGTTTTTCGATTCTTGGGTGGTCCAGGAAGGATTACACCAAGGGCTCTGTATACAACGGACGAGAAAGATAGAGAGCAGAGAAAGCCTCGAGAGCTTTGTGAGTTTTCCATGAGAAAGAATGCAATGATAGTCGATAATTACATGAACCGTATATAGTCCACTGCCACACGGTCAAGAGTCCTTTTCTGTGCTCTCTCCCTCGTGCTTCTCATCTCGCCAGAGAAGTAAAACAAAAATATAAATACGAAAAAAAAAAGCAAGGAGAGTCGACGAATAACTCCACTTATACGACGTCCAGGGAAATGGCCTTTTCACCATGTAATTACATTGCACACCATACACATGCACACGTAGACATAATCTTTCTATATTCCTACAGATAACGCTGCGCCGAGGTCGCAAAGTGATGAGACCTTTTGGCATCGATCACGATGTAACTGTAGTTTCTGATTGCCAAGTAATTTCATTGATTGTTCAACTTATTCGTGATAACAAATTCTTCCATAATTCCCAAGAATTCCTCCAGAGGGTGGAGCTTAATTAACATTGATTACAATTATATCCTCCTCCAGTAATCTATTGATAATTACGTCCAATTAATTTTCAATAATTGAACAGTTGCAATGACTTTGAAAATTGAATAATGAAATTATATTGTCGAAAACTGGCGAAATTTAAGAAAGGAATTTTGATATATTTCAAATATTCGTTGGTGCAAATTTGCACTTCAACTTTTCAAAACTTGGTATTTCTTCGATGAATGCATAATGACCATACATTTTGGGGGTAAAATATCCCGAGTAATCGATTGCAATAATTTAGAAAATGAAAAAATGAAATTTCACTGTCGAAAAGTGGCGAAATTGGAGAAAAGAATTTTGAAAACCTGTTACACTTGAAATTTTTATGGGTTCAAATTTGCACCAGTGTGGTGTCTACGCAGTCGAACTTGATCGTTTCAGGACTGACCCACCCGTTCGCCTCTAGACTAAACTATAGTTCCTACTCAAATCGAGGCTCACTAGTTACTTTCTTCAGGATTTACATATAAATCTTAATAGATGACCCTGGATTTAAGTTGGAGGTGGATCTCTTTGATTCGTGTACAGAAGAAATTAGAACTCGTTTGACGTGGACGAGCCCGTGAATGACATGTATATATGGATGTGAAATAAAATCTAATGATGGAACGTGCGAGTTATTCGATCCAGGGATTATTTATGAGCGATGGATTGATCATTGCTCCGGGGCATCGATGTTCCTCGATCGACAGTTATCATATTTCTCTCGCACACTCACATATCCTACGTGTATGTGTAGGAGTACATACCGCGTTCCTTAATATTATATCACAGGACTGTATCGTATGCAGGAATCTCTGTGATGCTGTACATCGCACTTGGTAATACACGCGCACAGCTTGTCTCCGTGACAGTGACAAAATCGTCGAGCGACAATGACGATAATGAATAAACGCGATACTTCATGGACGCACGAGCAAACGTCCAGCGAGATATTGATTTGAAAAAATAGGATGATGCAACGATTGAGAGATTCTGATCTCGCTCACGTCCGATCTTTTCCATTCTTTTGTCAAGACGCTCAAGAAAAAACGTTAATTAATGGAAAATATTGGCATTATCGAGAATGCAGCTGCACATTTGAGAGGTGAAAAGTTGCATTTTTACGTAATAAAGGAATAATTTCTCGAGTAGACGCTTCCAAAGAGAAGGTAAGCAATGGATGGATTGTCTAGGATTTGATGCTGTGTGTACAAGTCTAGGCACACACCGAACGAGTTTGCGATCCGGTCAGCAGCATGACAGATCGAGACTCTTTCTCTCTCTCCATCCCGACAAAGCGAGAGAGCAAGAGCGAGAATAGGAAAGAGATATAAAGAGAAAAAGAGAGCACGAGCTACGGAGAGCAATCGGCAAGAGTTCCCCTTTCTATGTGGGTGGAGTCGCGTTTACTCGACGCTGTCAGGGCCAACGCGTTTGCCATGTTAAACCTGGCTGTATCACGGTCTGGCTACGTCCTCTTTGAAGTCTCCTGCTGTTGCTGACTCCAGGACTCTGCAGCTCTGCGTTACTCACTTTATTCTATTTTTCATCTCTCTGTATAGAATATTTATGTATACCTAGATATAAATATAAGTCCGGAGTGTTGAACCAAAAAAAATGAGCGTATACCCACTGTTCTCTACGCTCTATTAGCGGAAAACGAAAGTGCGAGATCAGCGACAGCACAAAACCAACCAAGCCGGAACGGACGTCGTGACGTCGTCACAATTCTCCTCGTCCTTTCTATCTCGAACTCGCACGCCCGCAACTTCGATGTAATATCATTCTCTCCTGTTACACACAATAACACTCGCCACAGTTTGCCAAGAAAATTTAAAATTCATCGTTCAGCTACAAAACTTTGTTGAATCGTAAATAATTAATTATAAAATCGAGGGAAGGTCCTTAAGCGGAGAATAATTAAGCAATTACGTTTCTTTCTAGTTATTCGAAGCAGTTCAAGTTTTTTTCTCGGAGCATTTCATTAGGAGAGTTCGTGATGCATAACTAACGTGGTTGCTTCATCCAAAATCCTCGAAATGGTGGAGAGCAAAAGAGTGAATGTTACAAGAATATGGGCTCGGAGGGCAAGAGGGATGGTGGATTTTGTAGGCAGCGGATATAATTTACACTTACCGTGGACGAGATTAATCCGTCTCTTAGAGTGACCGTACCACTTGGTCGAGTTTATCCAGGCTCCGAGATAAAGAGAATCCGATAAGGAGAGAGGGAGATGGAAAAGGTAGGGCGAAGAAGGAAAAGAGATAAAAAAAAAGAGCAGCAGCCCGCAGCAGCTCGTCGAGCTTCATAAGTAGCGACGGAGCTCGCGCGCGCCAGCGGTATTCGAGTCATGGTTGACCCTTCCATGTATCGCGAAACGCCCGTGGGGTCAGAGATGTCAAGTCGTGGACTTCTCTCCGCAGCATCCACACGGCGCTTTGCCTCAAGCTCGCCGCCACTGCCTTCTTCGCCTCTTCTCTATTTTACTAATACCCATCTCTTCCATTATCCAGCATCACACACAGACACGCACACATTGAGAAACATACAATACATTGATCAACATTCGAGTATGCATGATAAAGAATAATGACCTATAGCTCTCGATCATCGCGAGAGAGTGGACGTAAGATCCACCCGGCGTGACGGTCGGTGATGTCAAAGCTCTTGAAATTCTTTCTTCGTCGGACACATTCGATACCAACCGCTACGATCAATTTATTGCATCGTTACCTTGGCGTCAACGATTATTACGACACTAAGAGAAATCACGCTTCGAATATTCGGATCTTTTGTGATGCTTCAGAGTCTGAGGATCGAACGTTCAGCTAATCATTTCTATTTCATCGGTAGCTAACATTTTTCAGCTACTATTATGACATCGATTGATTTAATTGATCGTTCAATTATTTATTTATACATGAGCCTCTGCGTAGAAATCCTAGTCTGGAGCAATAGATTTCCACAGGAATCTCTACAGATTACGCACATGTTTGGTCCGCAACGGTGTTTTGATCTCGACCTAGTAGAACCATTAAATAATCCATGACCCTCCGTGGCTAACGATCGAAGGGCGTGGTAGCCGCACAGATCGAACCTGGAAATTATTTTATTCGCGCGTTCCTCAGTTCGATACGAATCCTCAGTTCCACATGCGTGGAATCCACCCAGCGTGACGTCCATGAGACACAGTCAGCCAGAGATTTCTCGTACTTTGTAGAAAAAAGGCATACGAGGTCATCAAAGAGTTGCGAGTTATACGATAGGATGCGGGCATTGAAGGAAGAGGCTGGAATCTCACACGAAAGACCGGGAAGTCTCGCCGGACTCGAGCAAGAAAAATTCAATTTTTTCGACAGCCCTTAATACCAGAGAGGCTGCAAATCCACGTCGCCAGTAATTCTCCAACGAGTCTTTCTAACTTTTAGGATAGTTCAGTCTACTCTGCGTATCCGACGCGTCAGTGTGTATAGTGATACGTGTATTAAATCACACCCTCTCGTAGGTGTGTTTACACGTACTCGTGGTATACAGTCGACGCGGTCCAGACTGGTCCAGCACTAACGGTGATAAGAAGGCGAAAAGAGAAATCCTCCGAGTGGTACGTCCTTCTTTCTTAACTGTGTATCTTACTGCAGCCTTACGAAGCTGCGGAGCAGCGCGCACGTCGCGTGACTCTTATCGATAAGAGAGGTGGGCAAGGCGCAAAAGAGGATGCATGACGACGCGTCCAACAGAGCCCCGTTTCTTCTCGTCCTTTCGTGCTAAACTATTGCCCATATTCCGGTTGTGTATGCACTCTGTTTCTAGGTATATGTACTCGGAGGAGGAAAAGGATCCTGGATGGCGATGCTCGTTCATGCAAGCAGGTCAAGAAGGAAGCAAGGATCTATGTATTCCATGACAGCGCTATAACTTTCGCAAATTTACAGTATTTATTCTTTCTATTTCGTTTACAATAATCTCTTTTGATAAATCCTTATCTATACGCCTGTTCCCGAGTCTCGCTGCGACTTTATTCCTTTCTATATGTCTTTTTGCAAAAGCTCCCCCGCTTCTTTCAAGGAAGAACCTTGCTTGCGTAATTGCGCGTAACCGAGTCTCGTAAAGCACGTTTTATAAATCGTAAATAATATTCTTGGTATTAGGTACAAGTTACGTACACGTAGACGAGCAATAATAAATGTGCTCGGGAAAGCTGGGCATGGTAAAAAGGATTTGTTCTTTTGCTCTGCCGAGATATCGCGCTGCGTTCATTGAGAAATATTCCAAGGTGCTTCCACCTAGCCTCACCCTTTCTCCCTCACTCGAGCCCGCTTGCGTTTTCACGATCGCAAGGTTTACGGAATTCATGGAGAAACTCTTTCAACATTCTCTCAAATGCTCATTCTTCCAATAGTTTTGTGATAAAGAGAGAAAATACGCTTTCGTAACAGATCGGCATGCGTCAGTCTCCGTGAGCTCGAAAATTCAAGATAACTCTATGAGAATATAGCAACATTCAATCTCCATCCATGAGAAACGAATTCAATTACTTTTCTTCAATACCCAACCATAAATGACTTTCTATAAATACACTCAATTCATTTACATTCCTTCATACACCTTTCCAACTTTCTGCTAACGAATCCCATCGTTTCGCTTCATTTTTCATCGAATTTTACGAACCATCATGTTCCTGAACCTCTCGAGACTGGGGTTGACCAAAAGTCTCAGGAAAACCGTTGAATATCTATGTCGTTACGATCGATTGTTTTAGGATCGAGTTTCAATCGGAGCACAGACTGACGCGCTGCTGAGTGGTCACTGATCCACGTGCGCTAGCTGAGCCTGAAATTCTGCCGAAATATAGAAAATTGCTTCGAGGAACGAAAAATTCAATTATTTCCTCGAAAATTGGATAAAAGCTGCCGTGACATCAACAATAAAAAAATGATTAGTTTACATTACCCGGATTTGTTAACTACTAACAAATGTAAAGTTGGATATGGCGAAATAAATGTTTTAGAATAGTTAATGAATCATTTATTTGAGCCTTTCGCGATTGTCTCGAATAAACATTTGTTAATAGTTAATAAATTAATCGTTTGATAGAACGTAATCTTTCTTGATAGCAAATGAATTTGATGACCATAAACTTCTACTGAGTTGAGGGAAATAAAAGCGATCGAACAAATCATTATCTTCAAGGAAATGCTATGCCTATGAAATTCCATCGTGATAACAAAGATATTTCTTGGTAATTAACAAAATTTGTGACAGTTAATAAATATTTGAGTAAAACTACCAACTAAATTAATTTTTTTGTCATAAATGAACTGTTTTCTTAGTGAACACGCTTTCCATTCGGGGAATGATCCAAAATATGCAAAAAAAAAATATTTTGATTAAATAGAATCGAAAACAAAAAAAAACCTCGAGGATGTGCATCGCTCGTTGAATTCTTATATTTTCGAGAATCGATAACCGTGAGATACTTTCTATGCAGGAATATTTGTGCAACGTTAATTAATAATGATAGAACTATAATGAATAAGAAATGATCTACAAAATAATTGGAGAAGGCATGCATGGGGGCAGACGAATGCAGAGAGACACGATGCGAAAAGATCGCTGAGTAATCGACATTGGTAGGAGGGAACGCGTAATAGTCGTGACTGCATGTTCATAAAGACGCGGGAACACATAGCATGTGGGAGTGCAAAACGGGGTGAGAGCGGTTGTGAGGAACAAGCATCCCTGGTAAGAGAGTTACATCATCGCGTGTGACTTGAGATATCGGGCGATCTGTTGGAATAGGCGAGAGGGGCAATCGGTGAAACTAAAAGAGTACGAAATCGATGCGAGTTCGTAAAGTCGTATTGAGATAGAAACGAATATGAACGTGTAAATATACGAAGAAGAGAGAGATGAGATGAGAGGCGTGGATCGAAATATATATGCACTTAGTTATCATGCAGAGGGTAAAGATTCCACAAATAGTTGGCGAGTCTTCCGCGTCGATTAGAAAACCACTAGCGTGTGATGATAATTAATAAAATTTTCCATTGACGAACTTGGAGGAATTTCCTCTCTATACGTAGAGATAGGACGAAGGGGGTAACGGAGAGGAACTCGAGGCGCCGTATGAGTCAGTTACGTGGTTAGAAGTCATCCTCCCATAGTGCATTACAAGAGTGCACCCGTTGCTATAACGCGCGATGCACATACTCTTTCGTCTCTTAGATAAACTTTGGTGATAGAATTTCCCTCCCGCCGCTCGAGCTCGCTCTCTCTCTCTCTCTCTCTCTCTCTCTCCCTCTCTCTCTCTCTCTCTCGCTCTCTCTCTCTTTCCTTTGCTTCTTCATCTCGAGCTGTGGTCTGTTTCACTTTTTCCTCTCTTTCTCTCTTATAATAAGTATGTTGTGTAGAGAGTATACGAGTTCAAGGCGTACGTGAGAATCGGGACGATGCGGCGGGACGACGAGAGATAGACTCTCCCGGCCCCTAATGCAGTTGCAGTTGAATCGCAAGCATATCCTCGTGTGTATGTAAACCGGGTGTCTCAGAAGTCCAATGACATTCATTGGGAATCAGCGATGTGTTGAAATTTCCGAACAAAAAGTCTGCAGCATTTTTTCTTTCCGTTTCATCGCATGCTCCTAACGTTCGGCCGAACCCTTTCGCTCCTTCTCGCCCCACTCGTTGCACCGAAGATAATTGCGGCGACGAAGAAAAATTCCCAAAGAATTTTATCTCCAGAATCTGGAGATTAATCAAGCCCAAAAATTCACTATGTCACTTCTAGGACCTCCTGTATGCGGCAACGTTCATCGCCGAACAGACCGTGGCGAGAAGACGTGCACCGAGCTAAACCCTCTCGAGACGCCCGAACACACGGACGAGCCAATCGCTTCTTCACCGGTAACGCTCTCAGCGAATCTCAATCGCATTTATACACATCAAATGATTCATGTGTATGGGTATTACGATCTTATTAGATATATCTTTCTGTGCCATGCATCAACCGCACAGTTGAAGATATAGACCGCGGATTATTGATATGGGAGCTCCGGGCCATTTGCGATATATTGCTTCATTTTATGAATACCCCATTTTCCATCATTTTGTATATCGAACAGACTGCTCGACATATCGATTCGAATCTTTCGGCCATTTGTCGAAAATCGCGTGGGCGAGTCAGGCGTCGTACAAATTTTTTTTTTTAACACGTCTTATTAATAGTTTATCCTCCATTTTATAGTAGAAATTTATTTCTCTGTCCGAATCCTGACAAATATCGACATTAGCGGACTCGAGGGAGCAATTTGTGAAATTTTATTTTTTTTCCCATTTTCGTACTCCGGAGCAACGGGCTGGATGTGATTTTTTCTAATTGCTGGTCCGAAACGTTTTTTTTTCGTGCCCCTACTGCGGAAGCAAATTTTTTTCCGGTTTATCTCAATTCTCACTTCACATCTCGGGATCTCCATCGTCCCAGACAACATGAGCATCATTTATTTTTGCGGAGATTGATTCACATTTATCAAGCATGTAAAATAGTGATTTGCTTGGGGAAGATCGTATGGAGAGAAGTTTTCGTAGAGTTCTCACAAAATTACAGTTGGTCGGCATTGCAACAGACGTAGACGGTTTAATAATAGCGAGTATTATCGACATCAGGGCGCGGCGGAAGAGGACTAGTTTAACATTATATTGCGCATCCAGGAATTGACGCCATGGTGAGAATACCAGCTGAAATCTGCATATGCACCGAGGTCGCACTATCGGTGGCAGTATATTTAGCGTATACAGTTATATAGAACAGAGATATGAGGAGGAGCGTGCGAGTGGATCGAGTCTTGGGCTGTTGGAGTGAGAATTTAAAAATCTTTGGATATATATTTCTGTGTGTATTTATATATATGCATTAAGCACTTCTTATGTACCGTACAGAATAGAAGTCGTAGCAGGGAAATAGTAGGAAAAAAACGTCGGAGCTGGATCGAGTGTATGCAAGAGCTCGAAAGACGACGAGCGAAAAGCACTAACTCTCTCTCAACTGAGCCCGTATCGTTCCAGCCATATCACGGATTCGTGAGGCTGGTGCTTCCCCATTGCAAACGTATGTGCCACGCCTTGCCCTCCCCGTCCACACACGACAAAATATGCGCGCAACAAGCTCACACTGCAACCCGATGCATTTACAAATCGCACGACTTACCAACGTCTCAACCAAGACACCTCCGATTCCAAATTTATTTTTCTTCCATTTTTTATTAATTATTTTTTCATTGTTGACAATGAGACTCAACATTTCTTGATAATCGTGGAGATTTTTCTTTACATTTTGTAGCGATGCTCTCATAGAAAATGTAGATTTTTCAAATTCCTTCTCATCGCTCTGCATTTCGTTTTTTCGTCAAAAACCATGGACGAGGGAAATCAATTTTGTCCGCAATTTTTGGAACGTCTAGAGGAGCCAGATGCTTTGCGAGTAGAATGTTTGGAGATGAGTGAATTGTCATTTACACGATCAATGTTTTTAGTACCGACAAAGTTGCTTAAGTGCTCTTGTCATCAAAGTAAATCACTCCCTCGTTCCAGCTCAGCGCGAAATTATGGAGACGTCATGTTAAGAGTGTACGGGACAATGAGGAGAGAGAGAGCGGAAAAGCCGGATACGAACAATGTGTGGTCGTTAACAGGAGCAATAAAGAAGGCGAGAAGGCTCAGGAGGTTGGTCACTTTAGGTGGCGCAGAGACTCGCCATAAATAAGTGCAGGATCATTCATATGTTCTTCGTCACAAAAACAAAGCACTAACCCTTTGAGCCACACGTTTTGTCCTTTTTTGCAGTTTCTACTCGAAACTACGTGCTCAGGGGTTCCCAGGGCACTTGATTCCGAATTCAAACCCAAAATAATGAAAGTAAATATTATTTGGACAGAAAATCCCAACGAACAGAAAATTATGAAAAAAAAAATTAGCAAATTTTTTCTTAGCCAATTCATAAAATAATTACGAAATTCGTAATTTGATAATTGAACAAATAATTCAATGAATAAATGAATATTGAATCAATAAATAGATAAATAAGTAAATAAATAAATAGATGAATAAATGAATGAATAAATAAATAAATAAATAATTAGATGAATTAATCAATTAATAAATGAATGATAAAAATTTAGTCGCCTGCACCGATTGGATTTTCTGCAGTTCTTCTCGGTCCTCGTCCCAGATGTAAATGAAAATGATTTCCCAATCTTTTCCACCCTAAAGAAATGAATAACACACACCCATGGGGAGCATAATAAATGAATATTAATATATATTGTAAATTGAACCGCGTGGATAGAAAAATACCGTATCACAAGCTCGTACGTACTTTACATACGTGGCACATGAGTGTGTACAGATATACACAAGTATATAGTGCGCACGCGCGCAAAGCAGTAAAGGAATTTAGCCTTATAAATCAGCAACATGACTGCGCGGTGTGGCGGTTGTGGCTGTGGCGGCGTGCCACACCTTTCCCTTCTTGGGGCAATCACGAGAGTCGTCACCGGGTATCGGCAACAGCATCCCCAGCATACTAGACGATCTATCCCACTCATTCGTGTGCTTTCAACATATATACATAAAAATATATATAGAAATACATATTCGTACATAAGCGCCGGATCAGTGTTTGGTTCGTTCGCCTCTCCTGTTACGTGATGAGCCGTAGGGCAGTCTTTCGCAAATAGCGTTATGTACTAGTGTAAATGTGTCCGTGTGTCTGTAAAAAATGAAATTTTTTTTTTTCCTTTGGATTTGGTTCGATAACAAGAATGCCTCGTCGATAAAAATTAAAAAAATAAAAACAACAACAACGCCGCGGCATTCTATGCGGATCGGCAAAAGTTCACACCAGAAACTGAGCCACTACCCTGCAAGGAACCGACAACTTAACTATTTTTCGATACGAGAGAGATCCTCCGAGAGCATCGAATTCCTTTCCCAGGAGATTCTTCTGGAATCTTTGATTTTCTATGTATTTATATATTTATTTACTGCGCTATATGGGAAACTTATATACCCATGTTTATCCATGAAGTGCATAAGAAGTCGCGGTTGAACGGAGACACCGTGAACCCTGTCAGTTGATAAAAGCCCCAACGTGCATACTTCACCAACTCAAGTGCACATTGATTATCTATGAAAGAAGCTTTCCGGTAATTAATTAATCGTGCTAAAGATTATACCCTCTCCATACTCAATATCGAGTTTATGCAGCTCTCAGATTCAACATTCATTGCTGAATGATTGGCCCTTGATTTAAGGTCATTAGGAATCAAATAATTCAACGCGATTAAATCAGCTTCGTATACACAGATCTGTTTGAATTCCTGAAATCCCATCCACGAGTCAGTGTTACTTTGGATTAGTGCATTGATGAAAATTCAAATAAGGAATATGCACATCAACGCTGCGAGTTTCTCTTCAATCGACACGTTGCACTTGCGTTATATTTATGGAAATTTAACGAGATTGATCGACCAGGTGCGAGAAAAATGAACATCTGGCCATCAAATCTCAGAGAGAATCAAATCGACACGAGCTTTTCGTCGAGACCATAAATCTTGTCTCCTCATTTCATGCTTTCCCATATATTATTACCCTTTTATCGTTTTTTTATGGGAAACTATGGGAGTTAAACTAAAAATGAAGTAAAAAAATCCACAGATTTTATTCAATTTTATAGTAATCGTAATTTTAACCCGTAGACATCACACTCTCTTTGAGGTCACGCACTCACCACACTGGTGCAAATTTGCACTTCAATTTTTCAAAACTTGTATTCCTTCGATGAATGCATGAAATTAATCTTGAAACCATACCTTTTAGGGGTAAAATATCACGATTAATCGATTGCAATAATTTTTAAAATTGAAAAATGAAATTTCATCCTCGAAAAATAGCCAAATTGAAGAAAAGAATTTTGAAAACCTGTTACACTTGAAATCTTCGTGGGTGAAAATTTGACCCAGTGTGGTGTCTACGGGTTCATTATTATTAATAAATATTCTCATGCCAAGAACTACAGAAGCCTCAAAAAAAACTGATGCACCGGTTTTTTATTATTATTATTTTTTTAACAGATTTTTATTCCATAATAATAGAGAAAAGGATCGTGCCCCGTTAAACGAGTTCCAAGTGCATCACAAAGGGCGATGGACTCGTCCAGCAACTCTGAACATAATCTTCCTACGATACATCGCATACTTACGTGTAAAAATGAGAATGTTATCGTATCTCTAGGATCAACAAAATTACTAAGATAACGTACTCGCTGCATGATACGAAACGATCGTAATCTAAGAACCCTTCCAACCAACTGTTTGCACTTTAGTGCTTACTAACGATTTTATTTTGACTTTATACTCTCTGGAGATATATGATTTATTATAATTATAAGTTAAAGATAAATACTCGATTGTATACAGGCATTAATTATGCGAGCAGGCTGGAAGCTTAAAGGTATTGCATATCGTGGCTTCTGAATAAATGCAACAAGTAGCTCAACGAATTATTTATGCACTCTGATTCGGTGGACGGTGCACGCAGACTCGAATTATTCGATGCAGTTGGTAATTGAGAACGAAGTGTGGATGCAAGTTCGCTGAACTCGATGATTCTCAACGCTTTATTTGCCAATGAAAGAGCATCGATTCACGAGAATGTACAATAAAAATTTGCCGAGAAAAAAAAAGACAAGTTGTGAATTTAGAAAAACGTGAGCCCGAGTAATAGGATGACATGAAAATTTGTCATTATGTCGTACTTAAAAATACATGATTCAACGAATCAAAGCGAACAACGACGTGCCAATGACGACCCGCCTCTCCGGTGGTAACATCACGGTAATTCCTCGTGCCCAGTGTCCATATAATATGCGAGGTGGATAAACCACCATGCCTTTCTCAGCCCAGGGGCATCCACAAGGAAAATTATTAGATTCCGGGTCTTCGAAGACCCACAAAATGTTCTCCTAACATTAAAAAAAAAAAAAAAAGACGTAATCATCATTTAGAAAACAATATCAATCATCGTGGGGAAACTAGCAGTCTGGATTACTTCTAATCGTTTAATAGACGGTTCAAGTTCTCGAGTCCCTGATAATAATTCCCGAATATGGTAGGTCGTTAAATTAGGAAAGTTAATTTGAGTGCAGACGTGCGGTGAAGATAGGAGAGAAGAAAATGACTGATGCGATAGGAATTAATCAAATCTTTCGAATGAACATGATGATTCTCATGAGGAAAAAAATCCAAGATGTTGCGGATATGCTCATAGGCTACGTAGACATATAACTTAATATCAGTGATCTTGAATGCCTTGGAAGATCGCGATCTCGAGGAGGCATTGTGACAACGATTCGAACGGAGATCCTCCTCTTCCTTCTCAGGCAAACGAGTAGTCTCTCTGCTGTTGTGTGATCATCAACAAATATATATCCAAGTAAATATAAACATAGCGTACGTAGATCGTATACACATAAATATTAATTGATTCAACTAGTCCAAGCAAACACGTTGCTCACTCGAACATGAGGATCTCGCTGGCGAGCAAGTGTAACATAAAAATACAAACGATAACTCGAATTTGCATGACGAGAAATTATTTCTCACAGTCTGCTGAGACAGTCGCGCGGCATATTTATGTCCATCGACATATTTTTCTCATGCGAACGAAACGAGATGATACCGCGAGATGATTGCTAAGAAAAATATAAGGCTGATCCAATTATCGTTGACCTCCGAGTCCTCTTCCAACTATTTACTCTTCAGCCTCTTCTACGCTCTACATACCACGATCCTACACCATCCACAGCCTATAGCTTGCTCCATCCTGTCACAATATTGTTCCAGGCCTGAACGTATTTTCAAAAATAATAACAATCATCGTCGCAATAATGATTGGATGCTCGGAAATAAAACGACACCAATATTCATCAATCATCATTTTCGTCGTGGTCATACTTTTTTTTTTTGCTCTTCGCACGCACGAACAAACTGCCAGAGTAAAAATATCATCTTCTCCTAAAACTCATGCTTCGTTACAAAAAATCCACAAATTGTACGATTTCTCGTCGCGACTGTGGTTCAAAAAGTATTAAGACAGGATCGCCCGTAATAAAGGATCACAAATGGCGAAACTACAATCGTGGTCATTGAAAATTTCAATAAAAAAATAAGGGCAGATCTTGAGAAAGACCAAAGTGGTCACGAAACCGCCAACAGGTTGGTTAGACTTCTTCGAGGTGGATTAACGATACAAATAATAACGATCATCTGTTGTGCTGTGGCGGAGGGTTCTATACACGATTGTAACTAATGAAAAGTGACCCGATATCACGACCTCATCATCGCAATCGACCATATACGGACTCTGTCATCTTTTATACTCGCAGTCAGTTATACATTTGCATCATTTTTCTAGACGATAATCCCACATTGATGAGAATAATAATCGATCGGTTCGAAGAGCAATTTTCTTTCCTTTCGTCGTCACGATCATCCGCACGAATGTAGCATAGAAATGGGCACGAGAATATAAAAGATTAAACCGTAATTTTGATAATCATGTACGAATCGAATCATTTTTTAATCTTACGCTTTTATTGAACTGTTATTGATTGATTTTGTTTCCGAGACTTTCGACCAATTTGCCATTCTCTTTTCACGCAAAGATATTGCAATTATTATTTAGCCATTATTTATAAGCGATCGTTCTCATTCATTCCGATCCCCGTTGTTCCGAGATTTTTTGCCTTCGTAAGATTTTAGTATTGCCCGCTGTAAATGGCCCAGTTGCTCCGCACCATAATTCGTCGCGCATACGTCTCGTCGCTTTCGCATCAAGAAATCTCAAACTTTTTGTATGTTTTTTTTGTTGTTTCGCTCCTGTCGAAATTCACACGAAATATCCTGCGCGTCTGTGTTATCGACAGCAACGAGTCCAACCGCGCTATTGGCAGTCGATATTATTTTTAGAAAACGGGAAAAAAATGCATAGCGGAACGAGAGGTTGAGACTGTTACGATTTTCTACGACGTTACGCAACCCGATAGACAGGGATCGATGCTGGAGTCCCTCGAGCGTGGTCTTTCGCGCCCTCTGCCACGATCTATGAAATTCTCTCCTGCTGGTTGGGATTCGTGCAAAAGAGTCCGCCTCCGGCTGTGGACGATTTCCCGAGACTCGTACTTCGCGAACCGAAGAAGAGGGTCGTTTGTATCGAGTCTATAAGAAGTTGAATTACGCCTTCGGGACCCACGAAGACATGTTCCGATAACCTGAGCCTATGGATGCATTTGTATATCTGTATATGAATTTTAAGGAGGCTCGTAAAGTATTGAGCAAGCGCGAGCTCGTTCCTCTGATTCTTCTTCTTTCCATGTTTCACATCTCCGGAGCTTCTCTTCCTCTTTCATCGGGCGTTATTGTTACGGCACTTTCTTCGCGGGCCGATCAATCGTAATCCACTCGTGATTATTGCTCTTAGTCGCATCGCCTTAAAGTCATTATTTATAGTTGGAATCAAAGAGCTCATAGATTCGAAGAACCACGAATGCCCTTGGGCCAAAAATATGAGAAAAACGAGTTAAATTTATTCGAGGCTCATCGCTCTGTCATTTTCTCGAAAATGACATTAAATTCCTCGAACAACATTGCCACCTCACCATAAAACAAATATCCCATGCTCTCGGTTTGGGGCCGTTAATATTTATGATCGGATGTAAACTCACTCGCGGAGATAAAAGACTTGTTGCGAAACTGCTCGGTTGTAATTATCGAAAGGATGCAGATGATCGGCTAACTGCTGTTTCACCCACTTATTCGCAACTCACTTGGCATGATGAATGTTACGAGTCCCGGGGCTCTACGGTGTCGACATATAATGCAGTGTCGAAATGAAATACTAAATGAAATTCTTTTGCCGATCTTCCGACTCCTGAATTTATTTTCGAGCTTGCAAATCATTTTTGCTTCATGACAAAAATCGAATTGTTCCGATTTTTCGTTCTTTTTCCAATCGTCATATTTTTTATTAAATTTCGTGAGCGCTGATTGAGTAAAAAAAAAAAATAATAAAATTAAAAAAAAAAAAAACAGGAATAATCGCTCAATTTTGCATTTCATTCTTCAGGCAATTGATAAGACGATAATTTTATTGGTGTGTCAATTTTTTCGCACGTTGCTCGGTCACCAAAATGAATGAATCAAAAATAATCGATTAAAAAATTTTGGATCGTGATTTTTTTAAAAAAATACGATGCCACGAACATGAAGGAGAATCGTTTGAAAAATGTATCAAAGTTTAGCTTATTTGCGACGCAGTACTTGTACAATAATTCAAAAGACTCGTGGGTGCGACCAAGAAGAGCATGATCTCTGAGATCGATGTAGCAAGGTCGTCGAGATGGAATAATGTGTATTCTCTCGTGGCGATAATATCGATAGATTTCTGTTGGCGGTGGAGGCGAGCACACACGCGTGACAATTAAATATCGCTCTTGGCGAATCATCACGAACTAGCCTCTCACTCGTTAATCGTTGTACCTCATTATTCACGATCGTCCACATGTATATTCCGCGAGATCATCATGCGCCAATGAGATATCCTCATGAATATTTATTAGAGAGGACAGCGTAAAAAAAATTCATTACCCTCTATCGCTTCTCCATGCTCGCGCTTGACTTTTGTTTACATATCAATCGGTTCCGGTCAACTATTCCAGTGACAATATGACGTGCTGGTCTTTTAGAATCGCGATTATTCCTTGAATCACTAAAAAATCCAATTCATACTTTAATGTTGTATAATCCACGAGAATTAGTACTAATAAAAAAAACTCGAGCCTCGATCAATATTTTAGAAAAAAAAACTGCCGATCTGTCTGAGGAATCAGCAGAAAAAGAAGGAATCATCAATGATCCAATCGTTCGCACCTTCAGATTCGTGCGAGAGCACTTTTAAAGAGCGTTAAGCATTCCGCAGGGACTGAATAAAAAGGGACTGTAAATTTCTTGACCGGACCTCGCTGCTGGAACAAAAAAAACGTCTTTCCTAACGTTGAGAATGAATAGCGGACGTGTATATTTATATACGGATAATATCGATTTATCTATTCTTGCTTGGATCCCAAAAGGGGATCCGATGTCGTGATAAACGTCGCAGAGCTCAAGGATACATCGAACAAATTGAATTCTCTCTGGTCTGAGCGAATAAAGTGTCTGTGGCACGATCGCCACTGGCGAGATAAAAAAAGGAGAGAAAGAGTTTCGATATTCCACAACGTTCATCAGATAAAAAGTTGATCTTCTGCTCGGAAGATCTCGCGGTCCAGTTATAGAAATCTTACGTGGTTTGTCCTCTGAAACTCGGCGTGGCACGATCGAGTATCGATTCATTGTTTTTTTTTCTCTTTATTTTCCTTTTTTTTTATCCGTTAATAACGTGTCTCTCGTTTAGCGACAGAAGGCCAGAGCGCTCTGCTTTTACGACTAGAAACATTTGCTCTTTCGTTCACAGAGCTCCGTCGTAATGTGTACGACTCATCCTTGATTTTACGAGAACACGCTCGCCACCATATTTCCCTAACCAACACTTTTTCAAAATGGAATATCTAGATTATATAAAACACGCCTCCCGCTGAAGAAACTGAAAAATTGGCCGAAGGACACATTCTGAGGATTCTCTATCTCTCTCCTTTTCTCGCCTGGCTCTTTGCCTTCTCAATGCGATCGTAAAATTTCTGTGTGCCACGCTGCAACGATTGAGAAAACATTCTACATCCCCACACTCATTCTTAGGGTTGACCGCAATTCTTTTGCTCTTTTTATTTTTTATTTTATGGATACCGATGAAAAAAAACACACACACGAGAATCGATCGTAAAAGGCAGAACCTCGTTACGAAAATTTATGACGCGTTCGCTCCTTTTTCGAGAACATTGATTCGAGCTTTTTTCGTAACTGTAAAAAATTACATGGTTTGTTTACAGTGGAAAAGGGAATGGACTTTTTGAATTAGCAACAAATTTTCTTTATGAAAATCGTTAGCCTTGGGTCAATATTCCGGAGCAAATATTGTGTAACGAATTAGCTCCTTAAGGTATAACGAAACTGCCAAAAAATTGACAGCTGTTTTCTCTTCAAGTCTCGGTACGTGAAAAAAAAATCATCGCCGACATTCCAGGACAAAATTTGGAGTCGATATTTTTATTTTGATATTAGGAACAGAATTTGATGGAATAAACGTCGAGCTATTTGGAAGAGTGCTCCCGGAATGATTTAAAGCATTCCAAGGTCTGTTTGACAGACCGCAGGTCAATCGGTGCACGCTAAATAACTCAAGTCCACTCGAATCGATGGCGATCTCTAGATTTGTTGATCGGAACGAATATTGCGAGTTTTCAGTGGGAATTCCAGGAGTTGCCGATCAATTTATCTTGTCGTATCGCACAGTTGCATCTGTTTTGTTATGCAATGACAATATTCAATCCGTTTCGTCTGGGTAAGACACGTTTGATTGAAAATTAGGTTGTAGTTGTCGAGGAATTTTATTTGAATGAAAAAAAAATGTATTGCTCAATTTGAAAATCGTGTAAAAGAATTCAGGGACTGATGAAGCATTCCCGCACAATTGTACTTTCGGTCCGTATGATTGGGCGAATATCTAAGCGTCAGAAAATGGATTTTTTATTGAAAATACATTGGAAAGCGATGATTTTCTATTTGCATAAATTTTCTCGCAATAAAACCGAGTTTCAAGCATTCCATGCGAAAGCTGTACGAAATGAGGGACAGTCGCAATCGCAATCTATGGAGTTAATGATCGGAACATCAATAATCAATGACCCTTCGAAAGACCTATACGCAATTCCGAACGATTAAGCGGAGAGAGATCACACGCAGGCATGGCATAAAACAGCATGAAAATCTCGTATAACGAAGATAGGATCGTTGGAGAGGAATATCCCAGGTAACATCGTACCGGAAACAGTATGAAGCTTTATTCAGCGTTATTCTGGACATACATGCGGTGCGGTGGAACTAGCGCATGCGTACGTACACAAGTACAGACAGAACGAGAGAGAATGCGATATACTATGGAGAAGTGTAACGGAACGATGGTCGACGGGATCGTAACTCTTCGTCGGTACGAACAGGGTCGATCCTCGATTATTCCGGGTCCAGAGTCGAGTGTGTTGGATGCTGAGCATCTCTAGCACGAGCCGCAGAGAAGAGCTGAGATAAGAGACCTGCGCTCCTGTGGCCACATGGTATTCGGAAAATAGATCTTACTGTCGTATTTTCTAGCATGTCTTTTTACACTTTAACATGTACATAATACGTATACATATAAACACATTATGTTGCTGTTGGGTTAGGCGTTCACTCCAGCATTTATCAAAGAGGTAGCCAAGAGATTTTTTCAACGCTGGACATTGCCAGACGATCTTAGAAAGATGGACTATGTAAATCGATGTCCTTCATGTCAGAAAGGCATTAAATCTATTTCTATTAATCCTCCATATGCCCTTTTTTGTTGAGCACAAGTCTACGTACGAGAGGCTAACACTGTGTGCATGTACATATACAGTTACATGGGGAAGTCTTGGTACAGCTCTCGCGTTCCTCGCGATGTCGATGGTTATCGGGGGCCTCCCGGAGCCTAGGCGTGTCCTCAGGATGGCCTTTCTTATCGCGATAACTCGAGGACATCTCGTTGAGCAACTCGGAGCAATATGGGCTCCACCCACTCATCCATGATCCGTTTTCACCACGTTGATGCGAATACATACACTCATATTTTATTTATCTGACTCTATATGAAGCAAGTATTCACGTTCTGTATTACCTTCTCGCATTCCCTTTTCTCTACCACTTATTGGTTTCTATTATTTTCCTCATGGATCTTATTCTCTCCGGACTTGTGACCATCGAGGAGACTGGACATCGCTCCCTGCTGGACCATCGATCGATCTCGAGCACCGATCATCCTTGCAATCGACCCTCCACACTCCTGTATGTGGCTCAACACTCTCCTTGGTTTGTTTTTCATTTTTTTCTCAATCTTTCCACCCAGAAATTGTCTTTTGGCATCGCCGAGCGTCGAAAGGTTATAAACATCGGGCTGTCCTCGTTTATACAGTGTAGGATACTCCGCGGGTGGTGAACTCGATATCACGTTGATCGCTTAATCTCCGTATTATTATATACCGACTCCAGTCGCTTACGATACACTCGCCGAAAGACAGCTATCACGAATAATCTACCTCATCTCGTTACTTTAGGCTCTCGGAAAGCTCGAGCACGTGGACCAATCCTGTCATCCCGTTGACGCCTTGTCCGTGATCTTTACGATACCAACTAACAATTGACAGCTTCTTATCTCCGACTAACGTTTTCACCAGAACACTCCTAAATATATTCATCATTATTTATCGTTTACAGACATTTGTTAGCTCTCGTGTACTCGCGGCTTTCGTACAGAAGTCATTCGCTGTTCCATGTGACAATTTTATATTCTCGTCCATATACCATTCATAATCAATGATTGATTGAATCATTTTATTTATTAATTATTCATTTACTTCAAACGTTGAAACTTCTATGGACGTCGAAATCCGTTGAGAATAAATATTGGAATTTGGAATTGGAGACAATTTGAAAAATTTTTTAGAAACAAAGATTTTTCAGGCCCTCGGATGTTCATTTTTTATTAATAAATTTCAATTTTATTTTCAACCTTCCAGAGAACGTGGATAGAGTTGAAAATTTCACACGAAAATCGAAGGAAATTGAGAAAATTTTATAGAACGTGGAAGAAAAATTAATTTGTTAAAAACGAAGATGCTTCAGGCCCTCGGATGTTCATTTTTGATGGATGAATTCCAATTTTATCGTCAACCTTGCTGGGGTCGTAGATTGAGTTGAAAACACCATAGGAAAATCGGAGGGGATTGAGAAAATTGGATAGAACCCGGGAGGAAAATAAATGTCATAAAAACGAGGATTTAGCGGGGATCCTGATGTTAATTTGTCATCAATAAATATTATTTTGTTCGTCAACCTTCTATGGTACTCGAGTTTGGTTGAAACCTGCAAACGAAAATGGAAGAGAATTGAGAAAATGGTATACATACGCGGAAGGAAAATAAATTTGGTGAAAATAAGAAATTTGCAGGCAAAAGCTCGCGATAAAAATGGTGCGAGCTATCGGATGTGCAAATTGCTAGATAACGTTGACTATATTTGTTGGCCTGAGCTTATATCGCGGAACAAATAAACCTCGCCCACCTTTATGCCGTTTTATCCATGGATTTAATCTCACGTGTGTGTCCCCCGCGAGAGTCTACCCGTTTGAGAAAAGAGAGAAGCAAAAGAGTGTCGTGTACGCGTAGGTCGGTCGCGATCTCTCGCGTATTGCCAAGAGTAAGAGCACGTGTGTACCACACTTTTTAGTATAGATATAGCGAATTAATCTGGGTACTAAAGTTTACGTTACTAAACCATTCGCCTATATACAGAAGTATATAAATCGATTTTACTTTTTTTCTTTCTTCGTACGTACACACGTTGGTGAAGGTATTTGTAGGTATAAATAAACAAAAATAAAAAAGACAAGTCGTCGAACAACAACGAGACCTAACGAGAGAGTCGCGGGCGTGTGCGCGTAGACACAGCAGTTGGGTATAACGTTTTAGAAAGCGCGAGCGAGCACCGGGGCTGTAAGATAATCCGATAATCTCGTGACGGTTCTCTCCTCTTCGCACCGGGTGCTCGCGCCCAAACGACGAGGACATCGCCGCGACGAGGTTGAAAGAAGCGTGTCAGATCGCCGGTCCGAGGACTGTTTCCCCATGGGGCGAAGTCACTCTTGGCGAACATTGACCACTCGCGCTAGTTGCACTTGCAAAATATGACGCTCAAGAAAATCATGATTATGTTAATGAATTATTTTTGGTCATCGTTCCTTGGTCTGATTTCTCCGTCGTCTGGTGATTACGAAATCACTCGAAATTCCTTGAACGATTTATCGTTGAATATGAACGAGGACGATTTTATGAATCGATCACTCAATAAAATTCTCGCTCGTGGATTAATGAGCCACTTAAAATAACCTTCATCTCGTCTCTTTGCCTAACGATATTGATCCAAGCGCGGGTCTCGATTGCGTAGGCTCAATACATTTTCTATGATTGAATTTTTTTACCTCGAGGCAATTAACTCTATTCTAATAAACGGAACTATATACTCAAATGCGAGGAGAGCTACGGGCAACAAAGTGAAACGGATTTTAAGCTGCATCGTCGAAGAATTTCCACTCCGAAAATGGCTCGACGACCAATCAACCGGAACTTGATAAATTTGTTCGATTGCCGGGCGGACAGACACGTCCGGCAAATCAGAACATCTCGGGGAAGTATTCCTCGATTTCTCTGGTCCAGTGATGGCAAAGGATCCAGTATATGGTGGGGTGACCGCCTAACGCCAATCGTGACCACGTTACTTCAGGGTTTCCGGTCTCAGTAACTAACGAGAAACTGCAATGTGCTGCGTGGCCCATCAAGAAAATGTCTCGACAGCCAGTTTTCTTGAAAAATCCTAATGCAAGACTAAAATTTGACATTTTCAGCATCGATGTGGATCGCAAAAATGATCCCACACTGAGAAAACAGTTTATTTGTAATAAAGAAATATATTTAGTTGGTACTTTTACTCAAACATTCATTAACTGTTACTAAATTTGTTAATGATCAAAAAATATATTTGTTATCACGATCGAATTTCATAGGCATAGCATTTCCTTGAAGATAATGATGTTTTTGATCGCTTTTATTTCTCTTAACTCAGTAGATATTTATGGTCATGAAATTCATTTGCTATAACGAAAGGTTACGTTTTATCGAATAATTCGTTTATTAATTATTAAAAAATGTTTATTTCAGACAATCGCGAGAGGCTCAAATAAATAATTCATTAACTGTCGAAAAAAATTTGTTTGGCTGTATCCAACTTTACATTCGTTAGCAGTTAACAAATCCTGGTATATATAAATAATTCGTTTTGTCAGTGCAAAGTGGAGAACAAAGGTAAAAGGTTTACTATTTTAACGTGTAATCAACGACACCCTGTATACTGGATTTTGCGATATATATGTGTATATGGAGAGAATAAACGCCTTGGGAACGAAATGTCCTCTCTCTTGGTGGTGAAGCTTATACAGTAGGAAAAAGGGAACGGTGAAGAAGCGCAACGCGGGTTCTCGTCACGGTCGCGATCGGTGGATCATGATCGAGAGAAACGAGCCACGTCCCTCAGGCTGACTTTGAATCTTTCTCGGATCTCCTCCAGCCCACATTAATCTATACATATATATGTATGTATGGATATACATAGGATCTGTTGAATTCGTTACGACGAATCGAGAGAAGAACTTGCTCGGTTCTCTATATCTCTCGATTTTAAATAAATCCATCCAGCGAATCGCTAACGCACCATTACTTATCCGTCTCTTCTTGCCTTTCTACTACCACCCGGTAGCGGGAGACTTCTTCCTGTTGCAATTCCTCTCTTTCCGCACGACCATCCTGCAAAACTGACGCAACGTATATGTGGATCGCGCTTTGGCGATGACGATCGATGAATCATAGTCAAATAAATCGATCGAAACTATAGAGCCTCCATCTCCTCTCAACTGTCCCATGGCCCGTTCCATCGACTCTGGCACGTTCTCGCGATACATAGTTACGCACTTGAACGAAGAAATTTATCAAGTAATCGTTTCCATTCAATAAAGAATTGTTTATTCTAATTATTGCAATCTTGGTCGATGAAAATGAGAAAAAAAAACTTCTCGATCGTGAATTTTGCAAAAAAAGTTTATTTAATATTTCTGAGCTGGAGCACTGTTTGAAAAAAAGTATCGAGTAAAAAATCGAATGCTTCGTTGTTGTACGAAATAGACCCTGAGCTATTTTACGTTCGGTCCAATTTGCTAGATAACGTCTCGTTCGAGAAATGCTCTAAAACACGTACCAATGCGTACTCCTGCACTTCGTATATCGATGTATCTAATGTCCATCTGGAACGGTGAACGTTTGTGCGTGTGAATAAGAGAGTGCGAGAGGGAGAGGGAGAGAGAATAGCATGACGTTGGATGGTCTGGTGTTGCACGGATCTCGCAGTAGTTACGGATGTGTTGGTTAGCCCGCACACTGGCAAGCTTCACCGCAAGAGAGTGTTCTCTCGGGAGAACGTGTGCGGCTGGACTGTATGCGGAGGGGCCAGTCGCCCTTGCCGAGGAGCCTGAGGCACGGGCGTGGGCCTTTCACTCCTGCCATCCGCATCGTTCCTCTCTCGACTCGCGGATATATCGCTGTTGGCTGCTGGACTACTCTCGTACTTACAACCTATACGTACATAAATATATATTCGAGTTATGTATTTCAGGCCGAACTGACGAAGTCTTGACCCTGACTATGTTTTCTTTCACTTTTCTCTTTATTTTTAATTAATAATTATTTTTCATCAATAAATATCGAAATTTAGACTTCGTGACATTTTTCTGGAGAATTTATTCATTTTATAGAAAAGCTAATGATAATTATACAATAAAAAATGAAAATTTCTTACATTTCTCAATTTTTCAGTGCATTTTTTTGTTTATTTTGCTTTATCGGTTTTGCTTCTCTCACCGATTATTGTCGAGGAATTCTGATGAACTCGTCCAATTTCTTTACTCTTATTTCTACTCCCTTTCGATTTTTCTATAATTCTTATTAGTTCCTCATTTCATGTCCAAAAAGGAAGTTGAGCAGGGTTCACTTTGCCAGAGAATAACTAACGGAATAGTGGTCGATATCGCTATTGAGATTACGGCAGAAATCACTAGTGACATGAATAATGAAAGCAGCAGAAAGATTAATCGTGTTAATCTATTAGGAAGCGAAATTACGTCTTCATTAATATCATTAATGTTTCTATGATTAGTTTTCATTCGTATTTCGCATTCGGGAAACTGGAATCTGCATTGGTTCCCTCTCGAGTTGTTTTTTTTTCATCACACTGTGATCATTCGCATTTCCTCCGATCTCATTCAATCGCGCGGTCTCGCTACTGCGGTTTATTCGACCGCGAACGTGTCGCCGGCTCGTGAAACGCATCCGAATTATACGACGTTCCAATTATATTTAAATTCGGGCCCAATTAAATCCACCGAATGAAACCTCATAAATTACCCGTACCATTCTACTGCTGACGCGCACAACGTAATCAAGGATCATACAATTAATTAACGGTGTGATTTATATTCAACGCGATAAACGACATATAGCCACTGACATACAAATATATATATATATATATTTATACTCATGTACAACGTCTTCCCAATGTACAGGACTTTTTATGCCGCAGAGGCGTAATTTTTGTTAAAACTGTATTGCAGCCCTCAATCGCCCGAAAGTAATTTTTTTCCCATGAAATTTGCGTTCCCCCGACTAATTCCAGGCTCAAAATGACCATTTGCGTGTGAACGAGGAAGCCAGCAGCGATAAAAAATAAAAAACGACCCTTCGCAATATTCAAACAAATTTGTAATCTTTTTTTTTCTTTTTTACAGAAACCACGGAGTTTTTCATCGTATAAAAAAATTTCGCAAGATTTTATTAATGTTACAAACACGTTGAGTATACGTTCGAGGAAATTTTTTTTTTTTTAATGGAACGTCTGTTGTTGGATGTGAAAAAGCCTATGGCAAAGAGCGACTCATCTTGTCGAAGCGTATTCGATACATGCAAAACACTCTTATCACGGAGCATTATATGGATTGCTTATTAACTTTGTTTGTCCTCGAGGAAAGATTTCCGCACGAAGGACTAACGGTGCGCTCTTGGCTTGCACATACGTTATGGAACTACTAGGCGCTCTTACAACTAATACATACGCAGATATATATTTATTTTTTTTACGTATAGATATATCGATGCGTCTACCCATGACCAGTTCTTCCAATGAGTTTTGCAGCTCGCACCATGGACCCCATAGATAATCGACTAATACCGTGCGATCGCCCAGCAGGATGTACAGTTATAAATAGATAATTTACTATTTCTTTATTAATGTTCGTCAATCATATCGATATTTTATTTTCGCACCTTTAAATTCACGTGCGTTGCTCTCGATGAATAAAAATAATCAATTTTATTTAATTTATTGCGAATTTCAGAAAAATTACATCTCCAGGCACGAAATTATCCTGTTCGTTATCACAAAACAGATATTTCTAGGGAGAAGACTCTCACGGTGTTTCCCTTTTCACAAAAACGATAAAATAGTTGGGAAAAAAATGAGAAAAAATATTAATCAGGCTTCATCGTTTTTTGGTTTTTGTCATCTCTTGTTTCCTCGATTGGATAAAACGCTCGTGATTAGAGGATCGATCTAATTGGTAGTGTCTCGTTCCGTGCTGTTTAAATTCGGAGCGATTTAAATTCGTTCCACAAATGCTGTGAGTTTTTAGTGGATGAATGGCTAAATGATCGTGAAGCGTCTCGAGGACGTTCTCATTTAATTTGTTATTTTTTTTCTCACCAGCATTACAATGTTTCCCGTTCCGTATACGTTTGTTCGGCCGTGTACGTGGCGAAGGTCTCGGTTCCCGCTCATAAGCGTACAAATGAGCGAGAGCGGGCGAAGGCGATCGGTAATACATGAGAGTACGAAGGATCTTGCTCGGTCCACGAAGCGAGACCTCTTCAAGGCGATGCGCTGGCAAGAACCACCCATACGCACATTTATACCGGTCTCTTTGCTCGCTGAATAAACTGGCGATGTATTTCACATACGAGCACGATGTATCCTCGGGAGACGAGAGACACACTGTGCAAAACATTCATCATTACGCGCACCATCTCTCACTCGAGGCGCGGTCTCGTCCTCAACGCGCAATCTCTCGGTGCGCTATTTTTTGTACGTCTGAGAGTGTTCCGTCGCTTCACAAAACTCGCGGCTGCTACGATCGCAAGAAAATTTGCCGAGGAGCTTTTGTTCGAGTTCGTATACCAGCGCATATTTTCACTCATGTAATTACAATAATGGGAGTAATCCTGCAATTAAATTGAGCTCCTCAGGAATCTTCTCGAAGGACCACTGAAATTATCATCTTTATTCTACTAACGGAACGTTTTTATCATGCGTCTCAGGCTCTGACTTATCTGGCTATATAATTATGCGTACGTAACATTTTTTTGATGACTTTATGACACATTATATCGTCGGCAATATTCACATTTTATTCATCGATTTAATAACACGATTCCTACAGTTCTCAATTAACCAATTCGCTCGCTTAGAGTCTCTTGGAATTAAAATCCATGAAAAACTCTCGTTTTTCTTGGATTGTTAACAAATTTATATTTTCGAGGAAACAACCTTTTTTCGTCACATTCATATGCATTAATATCCGCGTACGAGTAAATAAGACGATCGGAGAGTGATTGCACACGAGTAGCAGAGAAAGGCGATATACTTGATCTCTCCCTCGTCGTCGTTGTCGCGCCGTATTGCCGAGCAACGCCGCACGCGTATATTATTCCCTTCATATTCTTTATATTCTCGCCAAGAATAAATTATAAATAACCCAGAGTACGCTCTCAGTGCAATGACTCATGAGATTATCTTTCGAGTTAGATCTCTCGAGGCGGTGGTCTAATGGTCAACATTGGTGGTTCTATGTATGGAATATGTAATCCTTTAACTCGAACGCTCCAGCGACATCAAATCTTGCGAAATAAACGTAGAAGATTCCAGCTCAATTCGCTTAAATACAAAATTATCGATTGGACACCGTCGCCTGATATTTTCTCGGAATAAAAAACATCGAAGCGTTTCATATCAAAATAATGAAAAAAAATAAAAATAAATAAAAACAATCAATGACGTTTTTCCTTGAGAAACTGAGGATTGGGATCAGGCTGATTATACGGTACACACAAACGGGTCAGGAGTAAAATATTTTCTTGACCTGAATCTCTGTCCTGCTTGCGAGTATTTCTTTCAACTGAGAAATAAAATGAAATATAAAAAAATTGGTGACTATGGTAATTAAGCATAGCACCATTCACTACGATCAAACAGAAGAGATCTCACAATTACATAATTGCAGTTTTTAAGAACGGGGGCGTCGAAGCTCAGTCAAGTGGAACACATTGCCCCTGGCACATTTAGTGCGTCCCGTTCTTCCCCTATTGCCTGTATGCGCTTTCTTACATTGATAATAAGTGGCGTACGTATCCAGGTAGACTCACGTGAGCTGAACAACGCCTTCTCAATGCCCTCGGCTGAATTTTGACTGTTTTCCACGTTGTAAAACTTCCCTTGACGAGTTTCTTCTCCATTTATCGCGTGCGCTCCTTACTATGTATTACAAAATTAACCTCCGGCCAAATATTTTCTCTAACGTTTCACAAATGGTCACGGATACATCGCAGTCCGGGTGTCGAATAGTCACCACAAAAATATATGCTTTTCCACGAGCCTAGAGTCTTCCATGGAGAAGAGTAAAGACTCCAAGCGATTTGTAGAGGAGCAACGGGGAAGAGTCGAGAAAATCGCCTACGCGTGTACAGTCCGTTTGTATGCGAGGCAATCGCATCGACTGCAGCAGCCGGAAATGTTTGCAGGTCCATACGACGTACACCGTTGCCCGCATAAAGTTCGTATGTGGTTTACAGCGAGCCGGAACAGTGAACAAGAAACACGATCGATATGTTTGTCACATAAATTTATCAAAAAAAAAAAAAATTAAATGTCTGGCGATGAATTTTTAAGGGAAAATTGGACCGATAATTGTTGTGCAGACTGTATTTATTTTTATTGTTATTCTTGCGTGCACACCGACGAGAAGTTGTTCCTTAAAATATTTTGAAAATTTGAAAGTTGTTACCGCGGCCGATGGACCGGTGGATGGCACGAAATTCTCGTGGTCTTGAATAATTCACGTAATTCGTAGGAAAAAAAAATTTGATTGACGTATTTTTATATCTGCGAATATTATTATTAAAAAATTAAAAAGTGCTGATAAATCGATCCATAAATTTATTCTTCGTGAAAGGCTTCACCTAAGGCTCGCTATGAATTCTCGAATAAATCGAGATCGAAACAAAAACAGAAAGACTTAATGGAGAAAATACAAGAAATCGTGTCTGAATGTTCGCAGCGCAGCTTACGTTCTGGGGAAAGAGGCGCCGTAGGCAGACTATGGCGAGAATGAATTCAAACCTCTAGATCTGTCCCGGTCGTTCTCTCCTGTAACGTATTGCACGGAAAGGTCCTTCCGCACGGCATTAACACTAAGCTAAACGAATATTATATTCATTCCTTTGCGTGGTCGGATTACGAGTTCATATGTGCATCTCGACTGACTTCTCGCCGGGCCTGACACAAAGACTCGGTGTTTAATGGGCAGAGGTAGAAATTTATCCGCAACACACAGTCGATCTTGTGCTTCGACACACATCAAGCTTTCATTGCTGGCTGCCAGAATGCGTCACTACTGTTGCTACCGTCCCATGAATTCGCTCGAACCAAAAATTCTTTGCTTTCGAAGAATTTATGTCTAAAAAGCGAAAAACAGTTTCTGGTGATTATTGCAAATTTTTCGTTGGACAGGAATACGAAAAAGTGACTCTCTCTATTTTATTAAGGAGTTGAATTTTTTTTGAGAGTACAAATTTTCTCCAACAATTCGGATCGCCGTAGCCCGAAAGATTGGAATACATCGCGACCTCTTGAACCCTTTTTCCAGAAAAAAAAAACAGTTTGCAGTAAAAGAGATCTACTTATGCAACTTGTTCGCAAAATCGTGTATACCCTTCGGCGAAGATCCGAGGGATTGGTCGATGAAAAACGAGTCCCTCGGTACACTACGGAATGTAATTCATAACTGTGTGTATCTGTGTGTAAATAGAATATTACTTGCATGAATCTGCTTCGCTAAGTTCCCAAAGTATTGGCTGATCTTTCAACTTCCGCCTTCACAAATCCAGGCTTTATGGAGGGCAATCAATTATTGTATTGACCAAGAACAGTGCACGTGGTTACAAAGTAGTCGTGACAGTTCCGAGCAAATTTCAACGACTCCAGCTCATTTTTCTGTTGAAATTATTTTCAATTTCTCGTCATCACTTTTTAGTTCTTTCATTCTTACGATAAATTTCGTCACAATCCCTTAATAAAAATTCCTAGGATCAAGGTATATTTTGATTGTTATTTTTGCTAGTTTATTCGTTCTGTGATTGGTCGGTGCAATGTCTCGCTAGTTTCACAGTCACGGTCCCGCTGTCATTTTGACAGATGTATTTACACGCGTACGGTTATATTTTCCTATCAGGATTTTTCAGTCTCTTCATCAATAAAATTGATGAAAATAATTTAGATTTTTCGTCAATTAAAAATTTATCAAATAGTGGGATTCTATTCCACTGCGGAGAGTCCTGGATCAGAAAAAGGTTGTACAGGATGACCAACATGTCACGCTATAAAACGCTGAGGTGTTCTGATCCATAGCATTGTAATTTTTTTTTTTCATTCCTTTTTTTCGAAATAAAATAAAATTTTGTTACTTTGGAATCTTTCAAATTTTTTGTTAGTTTAAATTTTTGTTGAAAAAACAAAATACCAAGTGAACGAAAAATGTAGGGGTTCCCGAATAGCATGATAAGATCGACGGAAAAAATAGAAAGGACGAGAAATAGTTGGATAGAAAAAAAAGGGATTAATAATGAAGGAACGACCTTGCGAATAGTTGGCCGAGCCATTGTAATGCCTGAGCAAAATCTCGTACAAGTTATCCAGTTGATTCGTCCATCGGTTATAATGCGGTTCTCGGCGAAATAATAACAGCAGAAGTCCGGGGGATCTTTATCTCACCTAAGTTGAGTCCGTGCATGCTCGTGTGGGTATAACTGGGGCGGAGTCGGATTGCAACACGTTCGCACCCGCTGCACTCTACAATGTAGACTTACACAACTTCATGCACGGGCGTAGTGAGAGTTTTTCGTTAATTTAAATCGAGCGATAGCTTAAGTAGAACTAATCGAATTAAACAATAAATAATCATGTCTGGCGAGGAATCAGATGTTGAAAATTCGATTGAAAATTTTTTCAATTGTTGTAAAAAAATTAAATTATTGCCGAAGAACCATCCGAAGTTATTTTCAGCTTTTTGGATGGATATCGAAGAAGCAAAATTGTGGCTAGTGATAGAGAACTGCGTGTCACGAAGTGGGCGGACTTTCTATATACACATGCCATAAGGACGTTGTATCCCGAGCATGAACGTGGCCAAGTCTTTTGCAGTTGCACTCTGGTTTCTCGATCAAGCGTACAGTTGTACATGTAGACGTTCATGGACCATGGAGATACTTATTGTGTCGATGTATTCAGGTGAAAAAAAAAATACACACAGAGATAGATTTAGTAGGTGATCTCCATAGGGGTCTCGAGAACTCTGATACGTAACTTATAGGGGCACATACCTCAAATACAGTGCAAAGACATACAGGACGATCGAAAATGTTGGCAGCACGAATCTGTATTCCTGCACTGAGAAAACAGTTTATTTATAATAAAGAAATATATTTAGTTGGTACTTTCAGTCAAAAAATTCATTGACTGTTATAAAATTAGTTAATGGTCAAAAAATATCTTTGTTATCATGCTCAAATTTCATAGGCATAGCATTTCCGTGAAGATCATGATTTGTTCGATTGATTTTATTTCTCTTAACTGAGTAGATATTTGTGGTCATCAAATTCATTTGCTATCAAGAAAAGTTACGTTGTTTCAAATTATTCATTTATCAACCATCAACAAATGTTTATTTCAGACAATAGCGAGAGGCTCAAATTGAGATTCATTAACTGTTGAAAAACATTTATTACGCTGTATCCAACTTTACATTTCTTAGCAGTTAACAAATCCTGGTGAATGTGAATAAATCGTCTCCTCAGTGTATTTCTTGAATTTAAGATTATACACATTCATGCTCTTTATAATATTTGCTCATGTTTCCGAGTCCAGAGGAAATGAAATCAGTTGCAAGAAAAAATGGCAATCCCAGGTTCACCAATTGTTTCGATCATAATATTTGACGTTAAAAATATTTCGCACTGACTGGGAAATGATGGTCGAAGAACTGGAGACTTGATGCGAAGAGCACTGTCACTTTTTATCCCTTCTATTCTCATCGATAGTTTTTTTCTTATGGAAGTTTGTAACTGGTGTCGGGCTATCATTTATTTAATGATATTAATTAAAGACTGAATGCTCTGCATGTGAATGAAGCGGAGAATATGTGTGTGTTTCGTCTTCTTCTACACTTTCGGATTATTATTACGTTCTAGAGTCATGTGAAATGAATATGTAGAGATGTGTGTGTATGGATTGTTCGGTATCAATAGGTATGTAATCCCGGGCTAAAGGTAAATGTTAGCAGCGGTCGGAGAGATATTTGCATAATTATATTCAACCCTCTCTGTTATTATATAACGCATGAATGTATAGCGATCTATCTCGTGTTGAATTACCCACTTTTATTGCTATTGAGATTTACAAAATACTCGAGTACGTTGTGTGCAACGTACAGGCGGAATCTACTTGCGTCGTGTTGTTTTCTCGAGAGATTGAAAAACGACAAATATCTTCGTGGCGCCTAGGAACCGATGATTCTTTTTTCGTTTATTACTCGTCGAGAGAATCGACCGAGAGGAAAATGTTGGCACGACGAGTAACGAACCTTCACGAAGGTTATCCCGATAACCCTGGGTCACGGTTTTGTCGTCCGTGCTCGTGCCATGAGTAGATAAGTCCACGCCGTGAGTCCTGCCTCGACGACAATCGCCTCGGCCACGGGGAAATTAATCCACCGGGTACCCGAATCGTGATTATAATTTTCTCACTCTCTCGCCGATTATTCAACGATTTTCATTTTTTTCCGTGTCGATCTGATTGGAATTGTCAAAAAAAAAGCCAAATCAAAAATTTTCTGTCAATTCTTTTTTATCACCAATTTTCTTGGAAAATCATCCATTTTGAATGAAGCGAGAGGGAAAATTTCGATTTTTCCAAAATTGTCAATTTTTTTTCAGATTTGATAACAATTCGGATGTTAAAATCGTTTTTCACGTTCCGGACACCTTATGTACCTGTAACTAAGTGAATATACATATACATGTGGGTATCCTTAGGCGTGTTACAGGATTCGAATGATCGAATGAAACTGAAGAGAGGAGGATGGATTGAACGGAGACCAGGACCGAATCGTCGAGAGAGTCGACTGCAACGAAGCTCAAGTCACGTTATGCTCCTGTCAGAGGACATGTGTCTCGCTTTAGCGGATCTGTATACCGGGTCGAGAGCCACTTTCTGCTAGAGTGGCGATACGCCCTGCTCTGATAACACCCACACATTCAGACTGCACAGAATGTACTTAGAGAAGGCGATAAAACCTGATCCACCTTTCGAACAACTGCGAGATACTTTCGCAGCATTTGTGTTGGTGAGATTTTCCAGGTGATCACCATAAGCGACGAATCGTTGAAAAAAATGGCGTATTGTAGTTTCACCGTGTAGTCGGGACCGGAAATACGAGATGAAACGTGGAAATTGTCGAAATTGAAAAATAAATTCGGAAAGGCGTTTTTTTGCGATAAAAAAAATAGCGGCAATCGAATATAAAACTCGAGGCTGATTCTTACGAAGCCGAATGCACAATAATATTGCATAAACATTCAAATAATAATAATAAAATAAACATATGTATAAAAAGAGATAAGAAACGAGCGAAACGGAACGTATCCGGATTGCTCGGGCGGAGACTCAAAGAGAGTCACGTTGAGTACGTGTGCATGCAAGTGCGGTGATCTCGGAGCGCGGCGGCTGCGTGTGCAGCAGCCGAACAGGAGCGCGAGTAGAGCACGTTGCACCGGGCGGCGCAATCGGGGCTTTGGAGTTCTTTCTCTTCCTCTACATACTCTCCGTTCTCTATGGATCTCGTTCTCTTAGCCGCTGTGGAGAACGAGCGAGCGCCGGCCAGCGACACGCCCTGCTCTGATAACACCCACACCACCATAGATAAGAACCTCGAGTCTTGTATATATCAGCATTAATAGATGTGCGTCCCAAGCTACTTTTGCAATCTGCTCTCTAGCAACACACACACACACAAGCTCAGCTTAAAACTGCATTTTAATGCATATGCACCGAGCCACATATATAAATATATATTCTCTACCGATTCTACGCCGTTCAGTTCCAGACAACGTACCGCGTACACAAATTAAGTGTTATATGCTTTATTATTAATGGATATTCCTACAATAACGAAATCATTTTTTTTTCGCCATTAAAACGGAACGAATTGCTCGGCTCACGAATGGCAGCGATTAAAAGGATTTCGGACGAGTACAAACGATTGTGAAAGCTTCCACACTGGAATTGAAATTTTGTCAAAGAACGTCGATATTTTGTTGGAAACCGTCAATTAAATTTTTTTTGATAACCTCAAAATTTTCGTTATTTTGACAATATTTTTCATTCATAACGAAACTGTCCGCTAAATATACGATTTGGATGACTAAAATTTACTAGAAAAATAATTTTCTTTAATATTTCGCGCCGGAATGGGAAAATTTTTGAGATTTTTCCAAAAAACGTTGAGTCGAAACGAAATATCATCCTTTTTCGACAAAATTTTCTTTTCAGTGCACTTATTATTTCACCGTTTCCCAAACGCAATTTTCGTTGAAAATTAATTATCATGGCAGATCTTTTCGATATTTGTTGTCAGAGACAAAATTCTCGGTACGATTTTATTTTAACCATAAAATTGTGGATCCGACAAATCCACCGATACATACACGCGCATTGCGTAATACAAACGCGTTATTTTGTTACATACGTTTCCGTATAGAGGTTTGATACGCTCGATAAGACGTATGATACCGAAAGATAGAAAAAGGAGCGCCGTCTTTGTGGCTATCCATGCACATTTATTTATCCATGTGTAGTAAATGTAACTATACATTCTAATTGTGGCAACACACTAGAAAATCTATATACCATGCGATCGAGTACAACACCTTTTCGCCCTCAACTCCGATAATGAGAATTTATGTTTATCCAGTCGCAGTGAATTTTCGCATTGACTAAACTTACAAAGCACTCACTAATTTGCCAAGTCGATCTCTTCAAAGCTTGGCTTTCTACTCGACACCTTCCAACAGCGTCGAGAGCCTTGCTCGTGGTTCGGAGCCAGGAGAGTAAAAAAAAAAAAAAACAAACAAAGACGACGAGAGCTTTGCCACACACGAGAGAATGACACGATTCAGGGATGATCTTTGTCCTCCCACGGACCAACAGACAACTTTACACTTTTTTTTCCGTTGTTTCAATGAAAAAGATTGAAAATTTATCGAATTGATCGAACGGCGCAGGTCAAACTTTCCAAAGACTCGTGCCTCTGCGTTCCTTTTGGTATTAGGGAAAAGTTTTTTCTTTATACCTCGGTCGAAAGTACGTACATTCCGCAGCGATTTCGATGCAGAAAGATCAAGATTCTTGCATTGGTAAAAAAAAAACACGATCGCCATGTAACAGCGGGAGCAAAGCTTTTTTTCGGCCGCCGCGAGTGCCGAAAGTGACTTTCTAACCGTGTTTTCTCGGATGT
>JAPYYS010000475.1:0-102867 GCA_030522525.1 Campopleginae sp. 14b
TTTTTTTTTTTTTTTTTTTTTTTATTTTTTTTTTTTTTTTTTTTTTTTTTTTTTTTTTTTTTTTTTTTTTTTTTTTTTTTTTTTTTTTTTTTTTTTTTTCGAAAAATCGCTCAGCTGATTTTACTCTTTTTAAGCCGAAACCGAACGTATACTACTTTTTTTTCATACACGTACGCCAATTCGTTGCCAACTTTTCTACCGATAAGCCCCACGAAATAGTTAGCGACAACCTCCGGTTTTCCGTCGAAAAACAAGCCTCAGACTAAAGTCCAAACAACACAGCCAACCCCACTCCTCCCCGGAGCCTCTTAAATTCTCGATTTTTATTTCATTTTTACAATTTTATTTAGCTCGTGCTCAATCAAAACCAAAAAAAATTCCTCCGAATAATGGAATTTCAATTTTTTACTCCTACGTCGATACAAGCTCAAGCTTTTTTATCGGAATGACTGAATGTGGCAGAACTTTTCGTCCGATTCTTCCTGAAAATGCATTTATTAGCTGTCGATGTTACAACGCTCGCCACAGTCTCCGGGAGACTCATTGTCAATGATTATTTGCTCACAGTCGCTCGGTTTCGACTGTTTTAATTTTTATTCTCATTGTTTATGATTTTTTTTTTTTCAATCATCATTTTAAGAAAAAAAACTCGAGCTCAACCGGCACAACGTTGCGATTGCGACTGATCGACGAAGAGAGTACGCGATCGAATATTTTTAACATTTTTCTGCTCCAATCTCACCGACAGAAATTGTCTGCAAATTTTTTTACGTCCATATTTTTCACAACCGAAAAACTGAATTTGCGGAAAAAAAATTTCTCGTCAAATTTAAAATTGACGATGGAAAAAAAAAGTAAAAAATTATTTTTACTCTCTATACGAATTACCACGAGAATCGAGCATCGAAAAATCGCGAATCAGTGTTCTTGGCCCTCGAGCTCTCTCGTCGAACGTACGTCGCTGAATCCAATGAATTTTAATAACAAATTTTGTAAATATTTATGTAATTAATTTTTAAGTTTCCCTGCAAAGCGATGGGTCAGGTTTTTCAATTTTTTTTCCTGCACCCAAAGTGGTTGGGCAGTTTGGAGAAGCATTAACTTGTGTAATAATCATTTTTATTAGTCAATCGGTGCATGACTTTAATCGTTAATTCATTTAGAATGAAAGGAAACCCGAGCAACAGGGAAAATCATGTGTTGAGAATTCCCACGATGGATCCCAACGATTTTTAACCTTTTTTCGTTTTTTTAAGCTTCCAGTATTGATTCGCAGTCGATAATCATATTCGAATTATTTATTCCCCAAAATTAAACGATGCCAAGTAGAGATAATTATTTCGAGACCCGGAAACGAGTCCAGGAGAAGGAAATATCGTTTTTATTGCTTCCCTAACGTACCACACGATGTCGTGGATAAAATATCCAGCCAGGAAAGGGAAAATGTGTGTGAGAGAGAGAGAGAGAGGGAGAGAGAAAAGAATTTATTTAACAAGCACACGGAAAGAAAATTATATAAAAAATTACTATGCATTGTCTTTCCCTGAAAATTGGACGAGAAGTGTCAAAATTTGGCAAAAAATTTGTAGAAAACACGATTCTGAGATTTGCATCGATGGAATAAAACGAAAAATTCATTTATTTTCATTATTTTGATAGTTAATTAAATCTTTCCACTTTTTTTTTTTTATAAACTCGATTTTCAAGTGGCAAGAAAGGCTGTCCCACTATTTTTTAGAAATTCTGTGCGAAATTTTGGGCTCTGCTTTGAAAAATCATCAATTTTCGTTCTTAAATGTCAAGATTGGTAAAAAAAATGGCCGAAAAACGTCAAAATTGGTTTCCAATAAAATATGAATGATAAATTAACGTTTTTGCTAATAATCTCATAAAGGATCGACAAGGGACCAGAGATTAATTGTAAATATAATTTTCTTCCGGTGCAGGGACCGTGCGAATAAAACTTCCATGAAATAGTTGAGAGTTTGCTTTTTTTTTTGCCACAAAAATGATGCGATCGACAGAAACAACAAAAAAAAGCAATAAAATCATTAACGGAGTCCCGCATTGCCCAAAAGACTATCGGGTCAGTGTAATAATGGTAAAGCAACAATTTGTCAACCCTCGGCAAGTCCCCACTTGCTCAAAAAATCAAAAACTTATTAAAAAACATTTAAAAAAAAAAAAAATTGTGTATGATTTTTGAAAAATTTTAAAGCGGAACCAAAATTTAGATCCGGCAAAAAAAATTTATCGAAATCCCCCCCATGGCGCAAAATATTGAATTTGAAAAAATGACCAACAATGAGGAAAAATAATTTTACTTGTGGCTCAAATATTGCAGCGGGTCTCTGCGACCCGGAGTCTACTCCGAGGGTTAGGCATGAAAAAACGGTGATGAATAAGAAAAAAATTTCGAGTCCGCGTCAAAAAGAGCGGGAGACTCAATTTTTTTCATTATTTTTATTATATAATACATAATAATATATATTATATTATATTATATATATATATATATATATATATATATATATATATACACATCATATATAAATATCTGCCATTTTGTATTTTGATATCCGTTAAAATTATTTATATGTATATCTAACGAAAAAGCGTAAAAATAATAAAAAAAATTTTGTACATAGCAACAAAATGGCGTCGTCATTTTGCAACGAAAGGTCGAGATTGTTCTTTTACCTGTTGTTTGTTTTCGTAATGTCCGCCATCGTCTCCTGCTCTCGGTCGCCAAAATAGAATCCGCATTTCTACGACGTAACTCTGCTCGTTCAACTTGGCAGGAACTGAGAGTCTCGAAATATTTGGCCTTGAACCCTCGGCCAATGTCACTATGCACTGAATTTAATTTTTAGACACCTGACTAATCGCTCTTTGATCTCTCATACGGATATCCGCGTCTTCTCGTCTACTGTAAACAAAACCCCAAGGACGCCCCCCCATGTTGACCGGTTATCAAAAATCTACTTGTCACGAGACTTTCTCGAGTCTTTTGATATTTTGTCCCGAAAATTCTCAGTTGAACGAAAGGGTTTCGCGATTTTCGATCGATTCTTTGCACGCGTTCGTTACGTTCGTTCGCGAACTTTGGTGAGATCGTTCGAGTCGATACACGATCTTTCCTTTGTATTACGGTTTTTCGATGATATTCTAAAAAGTACTAGAGAACTGTTTCATTCCGGGCCGATATTTAAAAAACGTTGATCATGACGAGAGCATCTCATAACGTGTTACTGCGACCACGTTTGAATCGTCGATGAACAACGTCCTTTGTTTTCCCTCCGGTTCCAGGAAACTGGGTGCTGCGCTCTAACCGGGAAAAAAGAACGAATGAAATCGTTCGAAGCTTCTGATTGGTTGTACGGGCAAATGTTATCCATCGGCTGGTTGCGCACGCACTTTTTCGAAATGGTAAACTAATAACCGTTAAATGCGATAAAGCCATAGCCAAAACTTGGTTTGTGTCTCTCGCGAGCGTTGTTTTAACTTTGGATTTCCTGGAATGTGCGCGGCGCGTGTCGAAAAAGGTTGACAATAGCCGCTCGTAACCTTAACGCATCTGTCACGCAAGCCATGTGATTCCCTCGCAACATAAAGATCGTGGTTGGCCTAGATTACGCGTTTCTTGGATGTGCAATTTCGCCAGCTGATCGAAAAATGTGCGAGGGTAAAGAAAATTCTTCCAGAGCGCAGCTTTAGGATCGCGTACGTCGGGTGGAAGGAGAACGACTGGGAGAGGGAAGAGTGACGCTCGGCAAGGAAGGGGGGAGCGTGGGCACCGGAATTCGCTGCTCATGCGTTGCCAGTGTCGCGCGGGACGTCGACGTGCCTCGTGCTCCGATTTATTTTCTACTTCCCTCTTCCTGGACGTGTGTCTATTTTCCCTCACTGTCAAGATTAAAAGTGAACCACGTGTGTGTGTTATTTTCGTGTCGAAAAAAACTCGAAAGTCCACTGACCTTTACGATCGAAGGATAAATTGACTAGAAAAAAAAAAAAAATAGCACAATGTCGTTGGTCTACAAGAATTCGATGAAGGCCATTGGAAAGTTCGTGCCTAAAAAAATGCAGCCTCTGTGGAATCATCCAGCAGGTGAGACATCGAACCAACATTTACGTTCCTTCTCTCCATTTCTCTTGCGCAAGAATCCGCTATTTTCGTGCCTTTTTTCTTTGCCAGCTTACATCTTTTCCTCTTATTATCAATCCAACTGCGGTTACGATCGCTAGAGCGAATGAACGTGAGAATAACGTTCCTCGGTGAATAAAAATAACAAGCCACGAACCTCGCGATCGATGTACAGCGTTTTGTTGTTGTTATTGTCATTATAATCGTGGCTATGGTCGTTCTGATAATTTTTATTCCCCAAAAATAAATGAGACGCGTAATCGAATCCTTTCGTATTTCTTTGCGTGATAATACGTTTTTATTCGTTAACTAAATCTTGCGAGTATGTTTGAGAAACTTGGCAGGGGCAAACGGGTCAAGGTCAAATAAAATCTCGGCGAAATGATTTCTCGCGTGCTCGTGAGGCTCGAATACGCGCGTTTAATGCCAAAAAATACGGAAAAAAAAAGAAAAAATTTCTTTTTCGACATATTTCGAAAACGGCTTCGAGAAAATTGGTTTCCGTTGTTTTTGGAATCGCAATCTTTTGTCCATTCGTGGTTCATTGAAAAATTGTCGTTTTCAGGTCCGCAGACGATATTTTTCTGGGCACCTGTTTTCAAATGGGTAAGCACGCTATTGCACCCCCACGCTTCTTCCTTCTTTACTCGCATTCAGCCCCCCTCTCCCGCTCCTGACCTCACCCTTTCTCCTCCTCCTCCTCTTCCGAACTATATTCTATGCAAAGTCTCTCCAACCATCCGTTTCAACGTCCTCGCAATAATAGATAATAATCCAAGCTCAACGTCAAACGCGATATACAGTTGTCAGTTATCTAATCGATTCGTCGTAAATCTGAGCAACAAAAAAATGCATTGTTGCTCGTTGTGTCGAGAGCTTGGTACATTATCGTCGTTTTTGTTGCAGCTCTGATTTGCTCAAGCATTTCTATTTACAGTTGGCCATTTTTTCCAAATTGCTGAGCACTTTGATTTTTTTTTGTTTTTTTTTAAATAATTTTTTATTAAAAAAATTGATTTTGAATAAAAATTACAATTTTTAATGAATTTTGCTCCGTTTTTCAGGAACAATAAAAAATTCCACGAATTCTTAAGATTTTTTTTTGTCTCTTGCATTATTTTCGAAAAAGGAATTTTTCTGATTAAGCGAAATCGATCGATGTGGAAAATATTCCGGGTCTGTTAAAGATAATCGCTTTTTTCTATTTTTTTAAGAACATTTTTTGCTTTCTTCACAAGTTGCAATCTTTTTCGGTTTTTTCTTGAACCGACTTGGAATTTTATTCATGACGACGTTGACCCGGACAAGTAATTAACGAGTCCTGGCTCGCTGAAAACAGTTTGGAGCTCCGATTGATAAAAACGACATTTGCAAGTCATTTCCATTCTTTCTCGCTCCGAAAAAAATGTGAGAAAAAAAAGAATTATAATTAAATGCAACGTGACGATTTTTTTCGTTCAGCTACGAATTTTCAGTTTTTTTTTCTTCGATGATTTTGGCGATAAAAATGCGACTGTTTTTTTTTTGGCCAGGGTCTCGTGGTAGCTGGATTGGGTGATCTTCAGAGACCGGCCGAAAAAATATCCATCAGTCAATCGTCAGCTTTGGGATTAACTGGCGCTATTTGGACTCGATACTCGCTGGCAATCACACCCAAAAATTGGAGTCTTTTCAGCGTTAATCTCTTCGTCGCGTTCACTGCTTTGTACCAAGTCACCAGAGCCATTAAGTATGTCCTCGAGACTCTTCAAACAAAATACAGAAAAGAAATTTTCTCTAAGCTCGTTGAGAAGTCGAAGAAATTTTATTTTCAATTTTTTTTTCCGTTGGCATTGTCCCCGATTTTTTAGGAATGAGCATCAATACAGGAAACGTTAATTTTACATTCATATTTCAATGAAAATGAATTTGAAGGTTTTTCTACCATTTTTGGTATTTTTTAACAATTTTTTTACATTTTTTACAGAATTTCGAAATTTTTTGACAATTTTTCACATTTTTCGCCCAATTTCGGATTAAAAATGATGAGTCGCTGCCGCGTCTCTTGAGTAGAAACTAATTTGGAAGTTTTTCAACCATTCATGACATTTTCTCTGACCATTTTTAACATTTTTCACAAAATTTCGAATTTTTTTTTTAAATTTTGACATTTTTCGTCCAATTTCGTTTTAAAAATGACAAATTTTCTCTCAGCCCGTTGGAAAGTCGAAAAAAAACTTTCCTCTTTTTTCTGTGGCCATTATTCCTGAAAAATTATAAAATTCTGTAAATATATATATATTTTTTTCTTCAATTTTCGGAAAAAAAACTGAAAATTTCGTTTTCCGAGTCATTATGAAAAGTGGAGATCAAGCCCAACAGTCCGAACGGCCTTCTTTTATTTCAAGTACTCGACTGCTCAGGTAATTGCGGTTTTTCTAATTTATGGCTGTTTATTGGACGTTCCAGATATCAAAGAGAAATGCAGGCTCGAGAGGCCGCAGTTGGGACGACGTCGAAAACTCATTGACGACTGCACGACAGTCTAAACATTCCTAGGTAGCCGATATCGATATTTATCATACGAATATTTATACGAACAATACACTTGAGCATAAAAAGGTCAAACGCGATGATGATTAATTTAGAAAAAGGAAAAATCGTTGCTACAAAGAATCTCCAATATTTCGCGACTCCTGATCGTTGCGAAACTCTCTTATGACGATATTTTTGGAGTTGGGCCTCGAGAGCCAAAATTTCAACTTCCGGTAATTTTTTAATCTTGTCGCCCATTCCGATCGATAAAGTTTCATTTTTCAAGGACAAGAACCCCGAATGAAAATTTGTGGTCCACAAAAACATTTGGAAATGGGGCAAAAAAATTTTTGGAGCTTCGTTTTTCGGTATTTTTTATTTACGGGCTTTTTTGGATGGCCTCGGGTCCCCTGGACCCGGCGTACACCCTAATGTACCGCAAAATAATTGGCTCGTAATTGTTTTTAGATTTTTGGAAATTCGATGGAATTTCTTGAATTTTGTTTTTTTTTCATCTGATTAGATTTATCGACTGGGCGAAATGGGAGATAGCAAGGAGAAATATCGTAGGATGATATTCGAAAGAGACGCTGGTTCGTTTCTCAAGTCACTAATTTTCTTATCACGCAAATCTCGACTCAAGATAACATATTTATTCTCAAGGTCCATTCTCTGATCTGAAATAAGATACAGAGCTGCACATTCAAAAATCGAAATTCGTACAATCTTTTTTTTACGATTTCTTGGGTCTCAGAGACCCGAGAGACCCTCTATTTTTCGGGTCCCTGAGACCCAGACTCCGTTTTTTCTGTCAACTCGACATTCTTATTGGGTGCATAATAAATATTGTAAAAAATTCAAAGTAGAAAAGGTCATGATCAGAAATAAGAAATCTCAACACTAAGAAATAATTTAAAAAATAAATATTCTGAAAAAAAAAATGCACAATCCTAATGACTCTGAAGAGCAAGAACGTTTGGTCGTAAATCGATCGACTAGGGAACGAGTTAGAACGATTGAATGTGCCAAACTGTGATACAGAGAGAATTTAGTTAATTAAGGAGAAAAATTGTCACTCCTTCGCTCAATTGCGTGTGGTAAAGAAAAAATCCACAAGTTTGTCATATCGTCGAAAAATCAAAGTTAAACCCATACCAAAACGAATAAGAAAAGCAAAATAAGCACGGCAAGGAGCTCAAACGAATTATGTTATTGAAAACGAACCAAATATATTTCTCCGGTCCTTGCGACATAATCTTCTACCTCTGAGCCAAAATGTTTAACAAACCATACACGCAAAACACACACAGGCACGGGCAGACGGTCGTAAAAGCCCAGAATCCCGAGCATGGGTAGTTCGTGTGCGTGACATAGGAACTTCGATCTCTTGTTCATTTTTTTCATCAAAAAGTTCGATGGAATCGTCTGGTCGTAGATTTGAGTGTGAACGAGACTTGTGAATTTTTTCGATCGATCGAGTGACCGAAAACACGATTTTTGAGATTTACGGACGCTCATTAAACGACCTTGGGGTTTTATGGTCAATCGTTGCTACTAAAGTCAAGGTCACACAACCAAATTACTCAATCGTGCCTATCAAAACTGACAGGCTGATAGATCTCGAGATTCTGAGGAGGAAAGTTTTTGGCCATTTTTCTCTCCGATCCACCGTTCAATAAATCATCCATCGATAACAAAATAATTCAATGATTCCTGCGATCTATGGGTCGTTGAGAAAAATCTGTGAGAACTTATCTTTTTTCTTTGGAATCTTGCGATCGTACTCATTTCAGCTCATGCACAACTTTTAAACTATCCTGTTTAGGTTATACCAAACCGTACCATGGAATTCTCGTTGAAAACGAGCATTCAACGCTCAAAGCGTTGTACGTTGTTTAATATTGTAAAAATAATGTATTTTGTCGTATCTTGTATCCTGTTCATGCGACACAATACCAAATAAAGGTGCAAACATTTTTCAATATTTCGTCTTTGTCTCCCAACCCTCTGTTCGCAGATACACGAATTATTTGTAATCGAATGACCATTGGGTCCAGTGCGTTTTCAATTTTCGAACACATCAGAAGTAGCGCCAACCTCCGTGAAGTTGGCTCCCTTCTCAATTTTTAAAAAGTTTTGTTTACCCAAATAACCAAAAAATAATTCCAATTTTACGAGAAAATTGACAACACAAATATTTTTCTTTTCTCTCAAATTCTCTCTAAGGATTTTCAATGGATTCGCGTAAACAATACTTTTGAAAAATGACGTAGGGAGGCCAGCTTCACGGCGGTGTAAGTTCGACCGCGATTGACGCATATATCATTCTTTGTTTGTCCACGAGGTTATGTCATCCGAGATTCGCACGTGACATTACTCTCGATTCGCAATAAACTTTAATTTTATACGAAAAAAAATATGGACGCGTTTGATTTGTTTAAAAAACTGTCATCCGGTGCGAAATTCAATAAAAATCGATTCCGTTCCGATGCCGAAAAACTTGGTGTAGGTTACAAACACGTGCTAGTGCGATATCAATCATTTTTCTCCTGCGTATACGACGCTCGTGCTGACAACGAAAATCACTCAGTTGCAGAAAAAAAAGAATGGCAAGCCAGAAATTAAGAGCGAGCCTCCGGACGACATATCATCGAGTTATTTCAGTTCTAACAAACGAAAACACGGCGATGAAGATGACGAGGAATTCGAGGAAAAAAAAGACATTGCTCCAGACACACTGACCCTGCTCGAAGGCTTTACAGTCCCGAGTGATGCATCAAAAATCAGCAGAAAGAAAAATAAAAAGAAACCATTGACCGAAGACGCGCTGAACGAACGAGAACAAGAACAAGTGAGTTTTTCCAACCAACAAAATTAATAAATTAATAAATAATAAATTAATAAATTAACATTTCTCCCAGGTCAATAGGTACAGAAATCAACACGGAATCTCCGTAGTAGGTCGTCGCGTCGTCAAACCCATCCAAACTTTCTACCAACTTGCCGACACCTACGGAATCTCTAAAGATTTGATAGAGAACATAAAAAAATGTGGTTACACGGACCCGACGCCGATTCAGATGCAGGCGATCCCCATAATGTTGGAGGTAAACGGTGAATCAAGTAAAATAATGCAACGGCAATGAAAAAAAATCGAACCCGCAACGACGAATCCCATTTTTTCCCAGGGCAGACAAATATTGGCCTGCGCTCCGACCGGTTCCGGCAAAACTGCGTCATTTCTGTTACCGATAATTCATCGGCTGGAGGGGCCAAAAAAAATGGGTTTCCGGGCGATCGTCATCAGCCCCACGAGAGAATTAGCTAAGCAGACGTACCACGAGTGCGTCAGATTGAGCGAAGGACGAGGCTTCAGAATTCACATTGTTAGCAAAGTGAAACAGGCGCTCGACAAGTATGGTCCGAAAAGTTCACAGAAATTCGGTGAGTCGCGATCGAGAGAACGTAAAAAAAGAACTGAGCTTGTTTTTATTATTTCTTTTAATAATCAACGTTGGTTTTGTGTCATTTCTTGTGCAGATATTCTCATCACGACGCCAAAACGACTAGTTTTCCTTTTGAGCCAGGATCCTCCTGCTCTGACACTGAACAAGTGAGTTTTGTTGGGAATATATGGATAATTATGATTTTTATTCGTTATTTTGGTGATTAATCCATTATTTCCAATTTTTTAAATTCACTTGGATTTTTTGATGGCAAAGAAGGCTGGGCTACTATTTTTGACAAATACTGTATGAAAATTTCGCTCTATGCTTCAAAAATAATCATTTTTTGTCGAATTGCAACGTTGCAAACTTCAGCATCGCAAATATCGTTTTTTTTTTTTAAATAACTCTCGACCAAGAAAACTCGGTTTTTCAATAATTCCAAGTTTGAAAACATTTTTGCGAGAAATATCTCTTTCCCTTAATAAGTTTGAGCCAAAAATGTTGTTGCGTTCAGCGTAGAGTGGCTGATCGTGGACGAGGCTGACAAATTGTTCGAGGATGGCACCCGGGGATTCCGTGACCAGCTTCAAAAAATTTCAGCAGCCTGTACCAACGAGAAGCTCGTAACTGCAATGTTCAGTGCGACCTACACGCCCGTTGTTGCTAAATGGTGTCGACACAATCTGAAAGGTCTCATTAACATCACAATCGGACAAAGAAACGCCGCGGCCTCGGAAATCGATCAAGAGTTACTTTTCGTCGGTAACGAAGCCGGAAAACTCATCGCGCTACGTGACATTGTGAAAAAAGTAAGAAAATCACGATCCCTCATTTTTTTTTCTAGAAAAATCTTTTTTTATAAAAATTGAATTTTTTTCCTAAAAATTGAGTTTTTCTTTTTTCTATCATTTTTTTCCACAAGAATCATTTTTTTTTCTATAAAAATTGAATTTTTTAAAATAAAAATCGATAGCTAGGCAGTTTCTTTTTAAACAAAGCGACGAGCTTTTTTCTGATTTTTTCTCGTAACGAAAAACAGTGTCCGGAAAGAATAATTTCGATTCACCATTTTTTAGGGAATCACGCCGCCCGTTCTCGTGTTTGTGCAGAGCAAGGAGCGAGCTCGGGAACTTTTGAACGAGCTCATCTACGACGGAATCAACGTGGACGTTATCCACGCGGATCGGACTCAGACTCAGGTAAATTCAACCGTCAAGCGCTATAGGAATGAGGCATTTGTGTCCTTGTCTTAAAAAATGAATGTGGTTCTCCGTATTTTCCTTGAAATTGTTAGCAAAATTTTATTTTTTTCGTCCGAAATGAATTATTAAAGTTTGAGGTCCAAAAATGTTCTCGAATTCTTTTCGAGGTCCGTCAAATTTTTTGTCGAATTGATAATTTGATTAAATTCATTGCAGAGAGACAAGACGGTGCGATGTTTTAGGGAAGGAAAAATTTGGGTGCTCGTGTGTACGGAATTGATGAGCCGAGGGATAGACTTCAAAGGCGTTAACCTCGTAATAAACTACGATTTTCCACCCTCGGCAATTTCTTACGTGCACAGAATCGGGAGAACCGGTCGAGCAGGTCACAAGGGAAAAGCAGTTACATTTTTCACTGAACGTGACACCGCAAATTTGAGAAGGTACGAAAAATCCTCCGACCTCATATCTTTCGTACTGTCGGTCGTAATATTTGCTCTGGACCGTAAATCGAGACTTTGTCGTCGTCTTAAAAGAGAACGAGCGGAAAAAATGGCGAAATTTTTCAAATTTGACGAAAAGTTGATAAAAAAAAATATTTTTTCTGCAAAATTGAGCGTCCGGAAAATTCCATTCGCGTTTGAGCTCCTCGGCGATCGTTTTTCTTCAATTATGAATGCTAAGTTTTGTGTTTTTTGCCGACAGCATCGCGAGGGTCATGACCGCATCCGGTTGCCACGTACCGGAATATATGTTGGCCATGAAGAAGCCGAATAAGGGAGACAAGAAGAAATTGGCACGGAAGGCGCCGAGGCGCGCTTCAATATCGACGATGCCGAAATTTAAGCGAAGGAAATCGAATGGTCAAGAAGAGCGGGATGAATAAAGATTAGCGAGAATCTCGTATGTATTTCGATCGATAAAAATGTGTGAAAAATAGGAGAGTTTCAGTTTTTCACAGTCGGGGCAAAATTTTTATTTTGTTATCACATTTATCGTTCGAAACGAGTCTCAAGGCATCCTCCTGGAGGTTTCCCTTTGGAGAGTCGTTTCTATATCCTCACAAATTTGTCTCAACCTTATAAACGTCATCGTCCAACGTAACAGAGCACGCAATTCTCACGTTTGTCAATAATATCGCACCGACTAGAATAATCTTTGAATTATTTTCAAGCCATACTCCGTAGCCCGCGTATTTGCATCAAATAACGAGTCTTCAGTCATGGGTCGTAGAAACAAAAACATAATTTCTATATACACGCCAAAAAATCGGCGAAATTTGGGTCTGTGAGACCCAGACACAAAAAAAAACGAATAAAAAATCAAAGAAAAACGAGATACTTTTTTTTTTTTTTTTACAGGGAGAGAAGAAAATTGTGAAAATCTTCGTTACGGAATGGAAAAGGGCGATGACCTTGAAGATTAATCGATTTCTATTGAGCGGACTGTAAATTCCCATGAAAATTGAGTGAAAAATCTTTTTTTCATGAAAATTTGAATTCTGCACAGAAAAAATCCGATTTCTGTTCCCCCAGGTCGATTTTTCGATTTTTCGTCCTCTCCCTGTGACGAAACCGACTCGATCACGAGAATAAAGGGGGCGAAAAGATTTTAGCTGCGATTTGAGCGAATTAAATTCGTTCACGTCTCGCAGAGCCAGTCGCACGGCAATTTGGGCATTTTGTTAGCTGGCCACGGCAAATAACCGGCAGTTTTGAAGACCCAATAATCGTAAGAGACTTTGGCAACGAGACTCATGAGGAGCAAGATCTCGGTGCCGATTATGTAATAAATATAATCGGTCCAGTCGCCCGGATAGACGCACATTTTCGATGGCTCGAGATCGACTACTTTTTCCTTTACATTTTCGCAGAGAACTTCGTCCGAGTCCAATATCCGGGTTTGCAGCCACACCTGGCGGAGAAAAAGCGAAGCAAAGGGTCAAAGAGTCGAGGCGAAGAGACTGGACACCCAAATTCGCTGTCAACTGACCTTGAGGTATTTCGCGGTGTTGCAATCGCAGTGAAGCTCGTTTCCGCCGAGTTTGACGAACCTCGAGCCAACGTAACTCTTGTCGTGAGCATTGGGAGTGAGAATATAAGTTGGAAGCTGGAAAAATGGAAGAAAAGAAGAAAAAACGATTTTTTTTCATTCCTGATCGAATTTTCAAAGATTTTGGTTGAAAATTCGACTCACGGACGTGATTTTGTTGTAACGAAGACTCAGCAGAGCATAATTGTCCAAGAACTTGGAGCCCTCGAGTTTGTTGATCGAGGAGATGTTGTTGTAGTCTGCATAGAACTCGCGGATGTCCTCGTAGCAGCGATTGGTGCTCAGATGATCGAGGACCGTGATCTGTAACGTCCGGAAAATGGATTTTTACATCCTGGTCGTATTTTCGGGTCTCCCAGACGCGGAAGTCGACTCTGGAGGCCCGAAAACCAAAAAAGAGTGAGTGTTTACGTTGTTGTACGAAACGTTGAGCGCGATCGTGTTGCGCGGCAGTTTTGCGGGCAGTTCTGTCAGTTGGATCCCACTGCAGTCCACGTTGACCGCCAAAGTCGGTGGTTTGCCCTCGGCAATGTCCATTCTTCGGAAATTACATTGACACTGCCAGTTGTCACCCTTGGGACACTCCGTCTGGAGCTAAAGGACGAACGAAAAAGTTTTCGTGCTTATTCATCGCCCACAGTCTTCTCCGAAGGGAAAACACGACGAGGCCACTCACCAGACTGAGGTAACGGACTTGCTTGAGCGGCACTTGCTCGGTCGTGTTGAACCAGTGCCACGTTTTGCTCGCCGAACACGAGGTCTCGTTCTCTCTGTTAAAGTTTATTCGCTTCTCTCCGGTCTTATTGATGTACTGATAAATGTCGTGGCACCAAAGTGTGTTGGTACCTGTACAAGGAAAGCCCGACGTGATAACTCGATAGATGAACTCTTCGAGTGCACTGTGGATCAATCTAACCCCATGTATTCCGCTAAATGTGCATTTTTCCTCTTTTTTTTCGTAGAAACATTTTTTCTAATAAATCATCCGCATTTTATGGCCCCAAATTTATTTTTTGACAGAAATTAGTAGCCGAACCATTCTTTGCCATTAAATGCAAAGCGATTGGTAAAAAAAAAAGTTCGGGTCAAATTGACCCAGTGTGTACTCGAAGGGTCAAAATTCTTTTTTTTCGCTCGGAAAAATTTATCATCATTCGGTCTAAAGTTGACACAAAAGCCATGGATTTTAAAAGATTTTTGGGAAGTTTTAAAATTGCGAAATGAGCCGAAGAGGTAATCGAAACTGACCGGATATGTCGAGCCAGAATTCACGGCCGCTCATGGTGTTGAGCGCTGGCAAATGGGTGATGTTGTTGTAGGAGAGGTCAAGGGTCGCGAGCTGGGCCAACCTCGTGAAGGAATTGTTCTCGACCTCGGTGAGGCCATTGTTGGAGAGATTGAGACAATGAGTAGGTGCCATCATGAGAAACTGTCCTTTTATGCGACTTATACGTCCGTCCGTAATCGAGAGAGACTTTAGTCTTCGCCAGCGGACCTCGCTGACGTTGAAGGTCTCGAAGGTCGCGTTTCGTATGTGAATGTACGATACGTTGGCTGGAAAGTCTGGAAAGACGAGGGAGAGCGAGAGAGACATGGAAATAATAAGCGAAGATTCTCGAGTACAGCCGAACGGAGGAAATAATATTCTCACTGGCACAAGCGAGACCCGGCTCGAAATTGCGGCTGTCGACATTGCAACAAAGAACCGCGTTCGCGTCCGGACTACTGTGGGACAGGAGGATCCTTTTGCACGGACAATTGTCCCCCTTCTCCGGAGAAGGGCACGCCGAAACTTGCTCGTAAAAACATCGCTCCGGAAGCATCGAAATCATCGCGTTTCCATTCGATCCCGACGACTGATCCTCCTCCGTTCGTCCGCTCGCGACTCCCGCGTACAGACACATCATCACTGCCAGCCACTGCATCTGCAACGGACAAAACAACTCCGTCACGAGCGGCCCACGTAAACAAACATATTTACACGATTTTTTGATGAAACTTTGAAAATACGAGGACAACGCGAGTTTTTCTCGCATTTAGTAAGATTATCCGAGAGCCACGCGACCTCGGAAGCAGCTTCGTCTTTTCTATCGCGATGATAAGCCTTATCGCCTTTTTTCCCCTTCTCCGCTATTCCCCAGCGAACTAAGGACGCCGCCAACCATTTTCATATATTTTTCCCTCCAGTTACGCCGAGCCACGCGTTTTGCACGAGTTTATTTTATTTTTTACGAAATTTGGCTCGCTTGGCTCTCTTTGGGCGCGTCTGTACGCGCCAGTTCGCTCGCGCTATGTAAACGCGAGTGTTAAAACCACATTTAATGAGTGTAAATATGGGTGAGGTCCTGTCCCGTCCCAAGTGTGCAACCGGTCGGAGGCAACCCCCCCCCCCCCCTCCCCTCTAGCGCCTTCTCTCGTCGTACGATCGATCGATAAATCCAATCAGCTCGAACCAACCGGTCAAGGATTATCCAGGATTAGTTTCCGCAACGACGATCTGTTCTTTATTATTTCTCGCTCCCTCGCCGCCACGTTGACCTTTGCCGGAAATCCGCGATACTCACAGAAACGAGTGTGACATTTCGACGGAGCGCGAGTTCGGTCGAGAAAAATGTCGGAATTTGCAAAAAAACGGGAAGGACGCGTCGTGGCGATTTTTTTTTAGCAAAAACGCGTTCACCGCTCTCGCACACCTCGAATTATTCGATCGGCTCGAATAAATACACACGAGCGCTGATTTATTAAAGAAAAGACTGGGAGTTCCGAGTGGGAGAAGGGGAAAAAAACAACAAAGGCGAATGTGGCTCGCCGCAAAGATAGAAGGATCGCGGGCGCCCGGAAAGATCGAGACAAACGAATTAATTTGTTTAGCCAAGCAGACACGACACTCTGGGTCGTCAAGCCACGACCTCGTTGATTAATCCGAATTGGAGGGCTGCTCTCTCAATGTTTTACCTCCTCTTCCACCACCTCCTCCTCCTCCCCCGACTTGATGACAGATTGAAACTCTCCCACACGCTTGCCAGATCTTTTCTTCGCGATTCTTCACCACCGCCGCCGCCGCCGCCGCCGCTTTGTTTCTCTTTTCCAACTTTTTCTCCTTTCTTCTTTGTTTTTTATTTTCACGCATCGAGCTCGCCGAATTTTCCCCTGTCACTGCGTGTTTTGCTCTGTTTTCTTCGATAAACAACACGGACAATGAAAACTCTGCGCGCCCTACTCGTCAAACTCTTCGCGGCGGACTCTCACCACGAGGAGAGAGAATCCGCGTCGTCGAAGAAAATGATGTCAGTTCGGCTGCATTCGGATCTGCGAATCGGCCCACGGGCACCCACCGCGCGCGCGCTACGCCTTCTGTCTTTCTATTTGAGTCGTCTCTCCTTCACTAGCTTCACCAAACTACTGACCATTGCGAACACTGCTCAACGCTCTCCGATCTAACCCCGCATTCCCCGCAACAACTTTTTCTTCTCCTACTCTCAACGCCGCTGCTCCGCACGCGGGGCGCACACACACACGCTCTTTCTCTCTCTTTCCCTCTCGTTCCATACTCGTCCGTCCGCTTGTTCCGCGTCTCGCTCTCTCGTCGACGCTTCCCGCAATCATTCGTAATACCGATGTTGGCGCGATGATTCTCGCCCGACACGCGACAACCGAGCAAAAAGCGAACGTACCAGGGGGGGAGGCAGAAAAATATGCTCAGTTCTATGTGTCTTTTATTTCTTTATTCGATTGAGCTATATATAAACGACGAGGCTATATATAGATCGATAGAGTTGCTGCGGTTCCGACAGAGTTCCTACTCATCAAATTATCGTCATCAGTTATTCACAGCACTGTTTTTTTTCTTCTCGTGCTATGTCGCCATATTGAAAAACAAACACACGAACGGGTCTTTGTGCCAATTTTTCGTATTTCGAATTACGCAGTCTTCGAAAAACCTTGACCAGAAGCAACATCGATTCGGCTGATCAAATATCAAATACTATACGTTCGCGCGTAAGAATCCTCGACCATCTACTCTCCAAGAATCTTCAAACGCGACTCGAGATTCTGGCTGGTTCGAGCGCCAAGATTTCAAACTCAACCGCGACGAAAATGCACGCGATAGACGCCATATATCTCAGTCATTGTTATCGCGCGCGATAAGTGGCTTGTAAGAAAAATGACGAGCGATTTATCAAGGTTAGAGGTCACCGATCGCTTTTTTGTCGACCGTAAGTATTGCAGATATCGCAAAAAATGCAGATACGATGATCTGGGGAGTTTCATATTTTTCCACCATCACCAAGAAAACACCTGTCACATCAAAGGGTTATTGCTGCTCCAGGGGAACAGGCTATTGGTCGCACTGACGTCTGGGCAACATGTCCGCCTAGATTATTTCGAGAAAAGTCAAAAAATGGAATGTGACACCATTGACATTATTACGCACGGTGAATCTCATTATTTTACGACATTCGTCGTGTCACTAAATAAAAAAGAAAAGACAAGCGAACGAATGGTCCAAAATCTTGTCAACATTTTTCACTACAACTAAATCCGCCCTTTTTGCCAAATAAAGATTTGATATAGAATACAAAATACGGCTTAATTAACGAGAGCTTTTACAAAGAATATATATACACGGACGTTTTCTCGCGTATACTCTCACCGTGAGATTTTGATAAACACTTTCTTGTGTAACAGCGAGAAAAAAAAAGTCACTCGAGCGTGTAGGTTTTGTTCCAGTGTTTAACAAACGGTGTGCCAACAGTTGGAATGTGTGTAAAGCAAAAGAATGGAAGCGACAAACGTGAGCAAAGTGTTTGACGATGATAATTACCACGAAAATAGATCGGGTTTCGGTAATGACATAGAACATTGCAAAACTTACGATAATTCGCAAATTCTCGATCTCCGAACAAACAATAATTCGAGATGTGGCAAAAACGAGTCGGAGAGAGAAAGTGTCAGCGGAACAGAATCCTCAGAGTTAATTTCTCCCCTCGAAATAATTGAAACACCCGAAGAAGAAAGACGTTCCGGAGGTTGTGCCAACAATTTATTCACTAAATCCCAAATCGGTGAAAATTCGGCAAACACAAATGGCTCCCAAAATCAAACGGTACACAATTCTCCGGCGTCTTTGGCCTTTACCATCGATTTTGGGAACAACAAGGAAGTCGACACGGCCAGATATCAAAATTTATTCCAAAGATACAACGCCAGACACAGGAAAAATTTGTCCATGTCCAAGGTTTGTCCTCTGATACATTTTTTTCAAAATTTTCATATTTTCACCCAAAAAACCAAAAATTTTCATTTCTGAGAAATTTTTTTTTTCCAGATTGAAATTAAAGCAACAAAACCGCCCGTCTCGACGTCTACCAATTTTCTACAGAAAGCCAAAGTCCCAAGCGCCCATTCCGAAGGATATTTCAGCAGCGAGGACGACACCAAGCGCAAAGCCGACAAGCTCTCTCAGAAATTAAAAGAACTCGGTAAGTTTGGACTGAAAAAGATTTTTCGCATGAAAATATGCTCAAAATAATATTGTCTGTGGATTAAAGTTTCTGAGACTGTTGTTGCATAATGCTATGACTCATGACTGAGACATCCTTGGATGGCATACCACCGGTACTTCAGGATAAGGCTCATTAGTATTCGAGAAGGCAAGCCTTGTGTGAATCACAACTGTTAACTTCCAAATAACTTACAGTCTCACACTTCTGTGGCTGTTTACAGGCGCGCAGCGACACATTGTGCTCAAGATTGGGATAATTTTTTATTGAAGTTCAATAAAAAAAAAAGCATTTTGTTTCTTTTTGATAAAGAGTATAAAAAAAAATTTGCCCAAGTGATTACGACTTTTTTTTTGAAAATTTCAAAATGCCGTAGAATTCGTAGTTTTCTATCGATTCCAACAAAATTTGTAACGAACCAAGAGCCGGTGTACATCAACATCTGTGCAAAACGGGAGCCCTGTAGCTCAAACCGTTCTCGAGTTATAAACGTTTGAATTTCATGGTGCCGGAACATACACACACGTACGAACATCCGAATATTTTTTCTTCATATGATTTTTCGACGTTTTGAACTTGAGCTGAGTGCGAAATATTCGGAAAATATTTGTCAAAAACAGTGGGGCAGACTTTTTTGCGATTCAAAAACGGAATTTACTGAAAAAAATTGGAAAAAGTGCATCAATTATCAATATAATGATGAAAAAATAAATTTTTCCCTTTTTTTTTTTTTTCCAACGATGCAAAATTCAGTGTCGTCGTTTTGGGACCAAAGAAAAACATGGTATTTTGTAAAGGAAATAGTGCACAAAGTGATCGATTGTCGTTTTGCAGGTCTGAAAACAACGAGAAAATCTCAGGGGGCGTTGAAAAAGAGTGATATGATGTCAAGGTCATACAACGAGGAATCGCAAGTGGAGAGGAGTCGTGAGAATTTGTCGCTCGAATTGAGCAACTGTACGAGGCCAAATTCGAGTAATTTTCAGCATATGTCGTATTCAGCGACGATGAACGATCTGAGCGGTTTGCAACGTGGCAATTTTGAGGCCGAAGACGACGAGGATGACGTGGAGGATGTTAACGAGCGTAAAAATCGCGTGCAATATTCGCCGGAGAAAAAATACACGAAAAACATTGAGTACATTGAAATAAATCACGATTACGAAAAGAGCGAATGTCGATCGGCTCGAAATTCGTGCGAAAAGTTGTCCAACGTTGATTACAGTCTCGAATACAGCAGAACAAACCAATTTGGATATTCGGATATTCACCAAACGAAAATGCAAACTTCTAGCGTGAGCTTTACCGCCGAGACTAACGCCGACGATCCCGACCGAATGAATCTCGATATTTTTAATGTTAGCAATGCCGACGCCGGATCCGACGGCACTGTTAGCGAAGCCGGAACTTATACTATCCACAAAGATTACACGGATGAAGAAAAAGCGAGAATGGACATTGACAAGGCTTTCAGTGTCGGCGTCATCACGGAGCAAGAGAGCGAAGAAAGTTACGTGCATCATTTCAAGGTTCGTATTTCTTTTCGCTTCGTCTCCTCTATTTTCTCGATTCCATTGCTATCAATTATCGTTTCCCTTCTTTCCAGATGACAAACTCTCGCGATACGAATACGTGGATCTCAGAATGGGCGACACAAGTCGCGGAACATAATTCTTTGCCTCCACCGATCGGAGGCTCGACGGGACGAACTCCGCCTCTCACGCCCTCCAAAATCCCATCGCCCATTTATTCCCGGTCCCAGAGATCGAGAAATCGAAACGTTTGTATTTTTTTTCTTTTTTTCTAAATCGAATATTTGAGGTGACAATTTTATTATTGATTTTTCTTCGCAGGAACAAAGCGACAGCAGCCTGGACATGGAAACCCATTTGCACATAAAGGAGCGACTCGGAACGGTCTCGAATCCACACGCGAATCTGATCGACTCGGGTGGCGAGTCGGACGAAGACACGAGCAACAGTTACGTGACTCCACCGTTGAGTTCTCAGCGTACACCGACCCATGGCCCTTGCCTCGTGCGTCGCGGAAGTCTCACCGAAACTCTGTTGAAAAGAGCAAATGCCAACGAGTCTCGACGAAGCATCCGCAAATACGTCGACAACAAAATAAAAAAAGATGATGGCGCTATGAAAAATCCGTCCCACGCACTGGCTTGCCTTCATTTGGAACGAAGTAGTTCACTAGACAGGTAACCCACGCGAACACAAAAAAAGAAAAAATTATAATCGGCCACTTTGGCGCTATTTTTATACGATATTCTAATCAACAGAAAAGAATACACGTCCGACACCGCCGAATCCAATTCGTCCAGAAAAAGCAGCTTGAAAAATTATACCGAAGAAATTTTCAAGCACACCAATAGTCCTATACTTAATCGCTTAAGGCCAGCCACTCCGAAGCTTAACAACAGCCCCATTTTAACGCATAAGGATATCTCAACGAAAGTCATCAATTCACCGATATTGGATAAAACGAAAAACGTCCCAAAACCGAACACTCAGGCACAGAACGTGGGATACTTTACGTGCACGGAAAATAGGTACAAAATTCAAACAATGCTTTATCAAGGAGGGTATAAAAAACGTAGGAAACTTGGAAATTATTAAAATTTGATGAAATTTCGTGAAAATACTCTTAATACTCAGTATTAAAAATTTTAATGTACGAATTTAAAAAAAAAAAAAAATGTCTACATACTTTTTGAGTTATTCGACACTGCCCATTCCAAGCCCAGGTTACCGTCCTAGGGCTAATAATTTTCTTCAGACAGAAAAACAAACAAAAAAAAAGCATAAAATGATTTTTTCAGTCCATACATGCTGAGGAAATCGAACAGTACGAGCAACTATCATGACGAGACGTCGTTGCATCGTAGAAGAGAATTGACGAGCAGCGCAGGCGGTGCTTATCCGAACAGCCCAACGTTTCAGCGAAGCGAGAATATACAAAGATCGTCGAGTAATGCCAGTATAAGAAATCCAAAAATGAAGAGCGTTTTGGGGCGACGTAGCAGTTTCAATAATGAGAACGATCGGTTGCTTTTTCCGAAAGGAAAATTCAATCATCCCGGTTCGGACAGCAGCAGCGAGGCCGGTGAATCGCCGTCGATCAAACCTGCAGCGCCAATTTCCTCGGGAATAAAGCTCAACCGGGCGTTCAGTATACGGAGAGGTCGCTTGAGTTGCGAATCCGACACGACGCCGAACACGACGCCGGAGGAACGGCGGAGGAAGGGACAGACTGAAATAAAATCGGCTCCTTGTTCGGCAAGGCAAACGAGCCATCATCGCGCGCGGACGAGCAGCGTTGGGGCGAGCAACAAAGATGTTTTCAAGAAGCCAGAGCCTCCCAAACCCCGAGCGCCTTCGATATCGCGAACTGATACCGGACGATTCAGCATCCGGGGACCCAAAACTTCCCACGTGAGAAAAAACCCCTGGCAATTCTCTTGTGAATCGAAAATCTTCACGGCGACGAATTTTTTTTTTTTTTTAAATGCCAAATTTTTCCAGGCAACGACGGCGTCGAGGCCTAACCAGAAATCGAGCAACAAGGACTACAAAAAATCAACCAGAAGCAATTCTACTCTAACTTCGAAGGAAGTCGAGTTTCAGAATTGGAAAAGACGCAAGAGTTACGATCCTATGAAGGCCGCTGCTGAGGGCAAAAAAAAAGTGGATGGTCCTAGAAAACAACATAGCGTAGAAAACGGCTCGTCGAGGTGAGCAAATCGAAATTATTTCGACACTTTTTCGCAAAAATCCAACAATTCTTACTCATCCTTTATTTTTCTCTTTACAATTCGCAGTCGCGACAATTCCGTCCTACGTTCAGCGAGTTTTCACGGCACAGGTGGAAGCTTGTCCCTTGCAGACGATTGGTCCGACAATGAGCTCGATTTCAATCCAAAAGACAATCAAGCTCCGCCGCCATCGAGCCCCCAACTAGTAATAAAAAGAGCTCAATTTATTTTCCATTAATTCATTGAATTGAATTAATTAATCAATCATTTAATTAAATTGAATTAATCAATGATTCGAATTATTGAATTGATTGATTAATTGATTAATTTAATTCATTCATTGAAATTTGATTGATTGAAAAAATAATCGAACTATTATTATTATCTATCCATAGATAAATTTAATTAATTAAATTAATTATTTTCCATAATTTTTAAATAATTGAGCAATTATTTTCAATCAATTGAAAAAATTGATTTTCAATTTTCAGTTCATTAATTAAATTGGGATTCGATTGAAAAATCGAAACTAATTGAATTGATTGTTTCCAGGGTAGTGATAGTGACCTTGAAACTGCCTCGTATTTACAAACGACTCACAACGTCATGTCCGCAATGTCGGCACGGATGAATGTCTATAATCCGGTGGATTCCGGTGGCGAGAGCGACGAGGATACGAGTCACAGTTTCCGTCAGGCGACGAACAAAATGGCCCGCGATATAAGCGACACCGAAACCAGCGACGAACCTCAAGCTGCTACGCAATCTCCGATCACCAACACAAAATATAATCGCGCTTTTAGGTACGTCCTCGTTCTCGAGGGACAAACCAAATTCTCGAGAATTTTCATCATTCATTTTTGGCATTTTGCTCAACAGCCTGCGCAGAGGGAGACTGGAACCTCAAGAACCAAAATCATCCAACGTTACCATGACAAAGCCTAAGACTGCTGGAGCTGGTGGTGCTAAAAGCAAAACCGATACAGTGCCAAGTATCTCAAGGACTGATTCGGGCCGATTCAGTATGCGTTTGATAAAAACAACAAACGTGAGTCACATTTTTATGATGCTGACGTTCGCGACGTTGCAATCCAACGAAATTTCGTTTTTTTTTTCGCAACTAGATCTCACGATTCTTATTCGATATTTAGTGGAGACAATAAAAGGAAGTTTTTTTAATCCGTACACACCACACTGGTGCAAATTCGCACCCACGAAAATTCCAAATGTAACAGGTTTTCAAAATTCCTTCCTTCAATTTGGCCATTTTTCGACGATAAAATTTCATTTTTTAATTTTTAAAATCATTGCAATTGACTACTCAGGATATTTTACCCTCAAAAAGTATGGTTTCAAGATTAATTTCATGCGTTCATCGAATTGTCACGATTTGTTAAATTAAGTAAGAAATTATCGTAAAAACGTATTTTTCGCTGGAGCCAAACGTTGCGAACAAAAGTTCTTGACATTCCTATAAATTCTTCATCTCCTCAGGTCTCGAAACTCAAACCAAAAGAAACGAAGAAACAATCTTCGAACTCGCGAGAAGTCGAGATGCAGAATTGGAAACGTCGCAAGAGTTACGATCCCATGAAAGCAGCTATGGAAGGAAAACGCAAAGCTGGCCTAGCCAAAAGAAACGTGAACGATAATTCTTCTTCCAGGTGAGACCCAGAATTAAGATTTCTCGATTTTAATCATCATTAATTGATAGTTTATGGCATGAAATATGGAAATGAAATTTAGTCTTAATTTGACTGTATTGTTGGACCTTGTAGCGATCGAAAATAGTGATAGACTTCAGTGGATCAATTGGTATGATACAATTACGTTGTCTTACGTGCTTGAAGCAGCGGCTATCGTCTCAAGTCTTTATGCAATTTTATTATTTATAAATTGCCGAAGAATTTTCATTTTTTTTTTCTATTCAATCATTTTTCTGCATTTCCACGTTTGTTTCTTCACTTTTTTTCCAAAATGCTTGTTGTTTTCGTTCGTTAAAATCGTCCACGAGAATACACGCATCGACATTTTGTCCCGTTACAAAATTGCTTCAAGAAAATCCTCAAAAAAATAGAAAAACGAGGAAATTCTGCACCCCGGCTGAGCTTTGAAAATAAAAACCGACCATTGTATTTTCCGTGCGGCGAAGATGGATTTTTAGCTTGGAGTGTGCTCGGAAGAAATTTCTATTGAAACCGCCAAACGATTGTTTTTTGTTGTTGTTGTGCTTCCAGCCACGTGTCGAGATCTCAAAGTTTCCATGGGCCAGCGACCATGGGAATAAGCGAATGGAGCGACGAAGATATTTCGGCATCGGCGGACGAAGCTCCGATTTATTAGAGAAAAAAAAGTGAGAGAATTGTTTGGGGTACGAAAAGGAGAAAAAGCTTCTGATTAAATTTGAAAAATGAGATCTCAGATATTGCCGAGAGGTTGCTCGACCATCGCCCACATAGAAAATGTACAATTGGTCTAAAAATCCTCTCATACTGATCGCTATAGCAAATAGCTTACTTAATCATTAATCACCTCATTAATCTTCCATTGATATTGAAAATAATAATGAGCAAATAAAAAATACTGCGCGAATAATTAAAACATATTCTACATGTGTCAAAGCATTGTTTTTGCCAAAACTCCAAAGGTCAAAAGCTAAAGGTGCTCCTGGATTCTCGTTATATCGCATCCTTGTCGATGAATTGTTACTTTTTTCGAAATGAGCGAAAAACAAAGAAATTCATATATGTGTACAAACAAAAAAGTTGAAGGAAAAGAAAAGCGTGGCATGAATTTGCCCAAAGAGGTTGAATCACGACTACATACACGAAACATAAAAAGTTTCAAAAAAATGAAAATTCATTAAAATTTGGTAAATACATTTTTTAATAATTTATACGAAGATACAATTTTTTTCAAATTTTTTTACCACGTAGTACTCGAGTTATTGAACACTAAAGGTCACGTCTACATGCATAGAGTTTACATATATACAGGTATACATCTCGTGCATGAGAACTTGGATTTAATTCTCAATTATTCGATAACGATGTGGTCAAAAATTTGGAAAAAATTTGTGTTTCTATAATTGATGCCAGAGAATGTTGTCACGAAATTAAATAAAATTCTCAATATTTTGGTTACGTGATCCAACCTCCTTAATGGTAAATGCGCCAATTTGAACATAGGTTATTGATATTTGTATAAAAAGAAGTTTCATTAGTTATATTTTCGTATTTTCTGACGTGAATATCAATAGCTTTGTTGTCCTAGTTGAAATATATTGATTTTCAGTTTATCATCTTGCACTTGGATCACATTCGAACGACTATCCCAATTTATTTATTCTGAAATATGCTCGAAAGTTGAAACGTTTTTTCTTTTCGTTGGTATTCGTAATTTTCTTTCCAAATCGAGGGGCATGGTCGATGATGAAGATAACGTGAGTGCAATGCGATTTGATGCGCAATTTTCTTTTAGTTGCACTCACCTCTCACGATGTACCATTGATTTTGTAAAATCTGCGTTTATCAATAAATTTGTTTCTTCATTTTACAGTGAGACTGTTGGGAAAAAATTTATTTGTGATTTGAATCAATCGCGCAATGCAGAATTGGTGTTTTTTGTGAATTTATGAAATAGAGTTATTGCTTACGAACAAGGGACCGATTCATCGATGTTTTTTAGACCTTTTTACCTTTTTCATTGATGTTTTGGAGAATTTATCTTCGGAGTTTCGAAGAATTTACTTACAACGCTCTCTGTCAGTGACGGTCACATTCAATAATTTAATTTTAGTACAGATGGCGGTGTAGGAAATTTCTTGGGCCGTTGAGATGCTCGATCGAGAGTAAATGCGAAAGGGACCTTGGGCCGACCCTCTCCAACGTTACTTTTTTCCTCTCCTCTTGAATCTTGTCCTCGGGACGGAGCAATGGAGACTTATTGAATACTCGAGGCTAAAGATATCGTAAAATAAATCTGTTTTATGTGTTAACATGGTCATGATTTCGAAAGCTGCGGTTGGGCTCGCGGTCGGAATGGCCGGGATATTCGTCGGTTATTGTTTTTACTTCGACAAGAAGCGTCGAAGTGATCCCGACTTTAAGAAGAAATTGAAAGAACGTGAGTAACCCCAAGATATCCATTTTTTTTCTTCGATCTTTATCGCCAATTTTCTTACTCGAGCACGTTGTCTCCGTCGAATCTTTGTGTTTCTATAAATTCGATCGAACACTGCATGCATCCATGAGACTTGCGAAAACGATTAGCACAAATCACGTGGCAAATCGATTCGAAAATGATCCAAACAAATTTTTCGTCTTATCAATTTTTCACCGGGACCAACATAACCTAAAAATCCAACGTCCTCTATTACCGGCGGCAATAGAGCTTAGAAAATTTTATTAAACGTCACAAAAATGCAGGCAGGAAAGCCAAAAAAGCTGCCCAGAAAGTCACTGGTGTTCCCTTGAACCTGGATGATCAAGAAGTTGTTCAACGATTCTTCCTGCAAGAGGTAAGAGCGTCTGTCGCGACATTAAATTCCCCGAATTCCATAACGTTGAAGTTTGCATCGTTGGAATTCAATTGCGATGATAAAATCATATGTTTTCGTTGCTAAAAAAATACATCGGCTCAAAAAATGTGCATAATTTTGAAAATTCACCAAATTATCAATAAAAATCAATATTTCTCGTTGCGTTGCAACGTCGCAAACTTCAGCATCATCAAATCCCAACAAACTCTCAAAAATGTTTTTTTTCCTCCCACAAAAAAGGTCCAATTGGGCGAAGAAATGTTAGCGTCCGGAAATCTGGACGGAGGAATTGAGCATTTGTGTAACGCGGTAGCGGTCTGTGGCCAGCCGCACGAGCTTCTCAGAGTTTTACAAAAAACGCTGCCCCCGCAAGTATTCCACCTTCTTTTGCAGCGACTGCCGTCGGTGGGCCAGGTAATAAGAGTCTCGGCGAGGATTTTGCACTCTCGGTGACGCGACTCTCAATTTTTGCCACGTCGCTGATTAATATTTCCCAAATTCCAGAAACTTCAAACTCAGACCACCATGACGGAAGAGGACGTCGAATAAAAGTTGGTGCGCCGAGAAATCATTGATTATTTATAAATCGAAGCAATGTTGGTAATGAATATACTATATTTAAAGAAAAACAAACAAAAATACCAAATAACAAAGCATAAAACGAACAAAATTAGACGCATAATCGATTTATTGGAGCGAGGATCGGCGTCGATTTAGGCCAGGCCTAAAATTGCCGTGCGCGAATGTTAATCGATCCATAAGACTCTAATAAATTGTAGCTTGTGTGTGAGGATGCGTAAGAAAAAAAAAAAAAAAAAAAAAAAAAAAAAAAAATCAAAAATATAAAAACCGACAATTAAATAAAATTGCAAGCAATATTATGCATAATTGCAAAGTTCATCAAACTGATACAAACCGGAAAAAAAAACACAAAATATCAAGTTTATTCAGTCCGATAATTAATGTAAAACACGAATGATCTTTTTTTTGTATTAAAGATCAGGATTTTTGACTCCATTGCCTGTTCGTACGAACATAAATTCATTTTCCTGGCTCGCGACACTCTTCGAGGCGCGTCTCAATTTTTTCAATCCAGGCCGTAGCTTCGTCGATTTTTAGAGAGGAGAATCGATGCTTCGAGAGCGAAGACGAAAATGAAAAATGGAGAAGGAAACGTAAAATTCTAAATATATTTCTCGACCAATTGGAACAACAAAATAATAGGGATTTTTATAGATTTTTTTTACAAGTATTTACAGCACGTGACAATAACGAACAGGTTTTATATACATCGAACATTGCAACGGCATAGTTCTCGGTTCTCGGTTCTCTCGGTCGTTGGGAACGGACCAGAAATTGGAGAGATTCGTCGGAACGAGTAAATATGTTAAGCGCCCATTTGTTGTTTTCAATTCTGCCATACTATCCGCCACCGAAGAACCAAAATGGTTCGAAACTCGAAGACTCGGGTTTGTCGTTAAAATATTGTTTACTTTTTTCGTTTCTACAGTTAAGATGTACTGAGAATCTCGTTTCGTGCTTTTGACATTATCTGCAACGCGTCCTTCCCGATCAAACTCTTTGCTATATCTTTGCCCAGTTTTTCTGCTCCCAGGAGACTCAAACTGCTCACTTTTCCCGGAGCAATACTGCAGTACAGTCGTGGCTCGCGATACGGGCATTTTCTGGCACAAAAAAAAAGACAAAAATGAAAAAAAGCTCAAAATCGAAAAGTTAGTGGAGCGTAAATTTTTTTTTTTTTTTTTTTTCATTTACTTTGGCGGTTCTCCATCGTCTCCGGGGATATAGAGCTGCGTCTTGAGCGTTTCCTTGACGAGGGTCTGACCATCGAGAGACCATACAGCGCCCGTGATGACTAGATTTTTTTCTATCAAGGTCGTCGCGACTGCAACCGGCGCGGAACACCCTCCGCCCAGAGTTTTCAAAAATGAGCGCTCGCAGACACATCTCAGAGTCGTTTCGACGTCGTACAACGGCTCCAGCAACGATATTATTCTCCAGTCTGATTCACGACACTCGACCCCCAGAGCGCCTTGGCCAACCGCGTACAGCGTGTCTTCGGGCTCCAGAAGCTGTGAGCAAACAAAATTCGGCATATTTTAAGGGGTTCCGGAGCAAATCAAAAGAAAACATTTTTTCCGTCATTCTCAAACCGGTGACCGACTCAGCAAAATTTCGTAAAACGAGGAAATCGATTACGATGAGAAATTTCACGTCAGACGATCGATAATTTTTTTTTAATAACTAATTCACGATTCGTTGACAAACGTTCGTGACCACAATGTCTTCCCATTGTGCTTTCCCGTCTGCTTGATAATGACGTGTCTGCCTTTATGGATTGAGATCAAAAATTTTACGCAGTTTCGTGAGAAAAACTTGGATATTTTTTTCAGCGGAAGAATTTTTGCATAAGGATGAAAAAAATAAGTCGTTTGCCTCTGAATAATGTTTCATCGAGCGCCTATTTGGCTGGGAAAGCAACGTGTTTTATTTGACGTGAAATTGCCACACTTCACGTCGTCGTATGTAGAATTTTTCGTTTCCGTTAATGACTTGTTAATGCCGGATCATTTTAGGCCACACGGATAAGTGTAATTAGTAGTTTGACCATCTATCATCAAGTTTTTAACATCTCCTCACTCTAAATCATGCCCGGAAGCCCACAAGAAAATTTTGACGCTCATTTTTGCTTTTCTATCGAATTTTCTCGATTTTTTTTCGCTCGAATGGAGGAAAATGTCGAAAACGTTGCTTTATAAATTTATGGGATCACGTAAACGATGTGGATTATCGAGTCAACGTTTAGGAAGCCTTTCCATTGCAGTGGATTTTTTAATTTCCCTTCATTAATATTATATATATTATTTTTAATTATTTTTTAATTTATTTTTAATTTTATTTTTCATTCATTTTCATTTATTTATTTTAATGACATGGGGAAATATTTCCTTTGGAATCGAAATTTGCCATAGTTATCGAGATTCAGAAGAATTTTTGAATTACCTGACTTATCCGATCTTGCCAGCCCATTCTTTTCATTCCAGCAGCAGCCAAAATGATGGCAGAATATGGCCCTTCCTCGTCATCCAATTTTTTCAATCTTGTATTCAAATTGCCACGAATATTGAGGACTTTCAAATGGGGCATGTTACGAGCCAATTGTGCGGATCGTCTGAGCGAACTGGTGCCAATTACGCTCCCTTTTGGTAACGTCTCCAGTGTGTAATTTGCCATTTTTTTCGACATGACAACCGCGTCCCTTGGATCTTCTCTCCTGAGAGCAGGAAATGAATATTTTATCGTTTTTTACGCGCGGGAGCTAAATCTTGAAAAAGGAAAACCAGTTCGAGAGTAAAATGAAAAAAAAAAAAAAAAAAAAAAAAACAATAAAGCATGAGAATTACTTCAAAATAGCGCCAAGTGCCATTCCCTCGGGCAGTGTAGTGGGCAAATCCTTGAGCGAATGAACAACAAAATCGACGCCACCATTTTCTAACGCCAGTTCCAATTCCTCCGTGAAAAGTGACTTTTCACCAATTTTGGGTAAACTCTTGTCCAATATTTTGTCGCCTTTGGTGCTCATGGTGACTTTTATAAAAATAAACAAACAATAATGAATTTTTAAATATCACGAGTCGGTCGTCCGTTTCCGGTTGACATTTTTTTTCGATTTCAAAAGTCCGCGGCGCTCGTAACTCACCAATTTCGAATGTTTTTTTCGGATAAATGTCCTTGAGAGTGCTGATGACGAATCTCGTCTGGATGAGGGCCAACTGAAGCACGAGATTGAAAGGAGTTGATTGAGACGATGATAACAAGGACAAAAGTAATAATTGTTGTGCTTAAAAATGATGATATACAATCCGATCGATTCCTCATCGAACGTCTCGTAGAAAAAGTGTTGAGTAAGCATGATCGACTATAAAATACGCGATAAACGTGTTGCTCGGTGTATCGCGCAGTTGAGACTCTTTTTTATTATTTATTCAGCATAAGAAGTGAGACGAAATGAGGTAAAAAACATCGTACGAATATTTTTTGTCGCGCGGTTCAAATATTGGGAGAGGCGCACGTGACCGCGATAACTCTTCTGGCAATAAATTCAATAGAAAACATGTGAAAACGAAAGTAGGAAAAGACTGACCTCGCTTTTTCGCGATCCAACGCGTATTACGTCCTGCTGCTCCAAATTCTCCATCGTTCCTTTCCGATTTTCATTCATTTATTCACGTGCGATCGTACTTTTTCGTATTCTTTGACGCATGCACACAGACACACATATAGCCAGGTATGTTTACATGTATGGGTGGAGGAGGTTCGTGAGGATACTCGGATTTACGTCAGGGATCACTTCGGTCGTGGATTATTTTTTGCTCAATTACGGCGATTAGCCCTGAGCGCCATAGATGAATCAAAACTTTTCATGAAAATCGCACGTTTGCTTGAGAAAAAACACAGCGAATTGGGTCAAAGACGCGAGGAACAACTTTCACCGAGAATATAATAAAGGAATTGTAACTCCGCGAAGGGGTTATGCCTGCTCAACGTACAAGCGATATTTTTTTCTTATTCTTCTCCTGAAGGCTATAGAATACTCTTTACGTAAACGACGAATAATTGCAGCACTTTGAATCCCCAGTAAAGAAAAATAAAACACGAGGCTTTGAAAAATGATGGAAATGTGTTATTGAAAAGAATTCACAGTCACTGTCACTGCAGCAGATTGTGAAGTATTGGCCGCTCCTTTACTAATTGACCTTTGAAACGGACACTACATGCTTTTTTTCGTCGATGTCGTGATACTAATCGCCATTGTGGCTTTTTCTACGTGGGTCACAAACGATACGTACGAACGTCGTAAAGACACTGACGTTCGCTCGTCGGGCAATGACTGGATAGACTCTCGATCATGCGGAGCGGAGAGGGAGGGGCGCAAGTGGAGGGGGAAGCCTCGAGCATATTTGAACGAATTTTCGTAATGTTCATTCATCCAATTAAAAACTTAATTCTTAAGAAATTCAACGAAATTTTTTCATTGATTTTTTATTCGTATCAATATAATTATACAATAATACTTTCAAAATCTTCAGTTTTTAACATACATGTATATTCCAAGCGAGCGGTAGATATATAATTCAAGGTCGACGAAAAATTGTCCAGCCAGGACAAAATGCTTCGTAAATACTTCGAACCAAATTCTTTTCGATGCGAACGACGATACAGCGCGGCATGCAAGCTCATGATAAAGATTACGCTAAAATACCATTTTCCGAACAGGCTTAAGGTGATCCATCAGTGTCGTACGATGGGAAAGAATCTTTCCGTACGTTTTTCCTCGAGAGACGTCGATATTTCCGGAATAAAACGAAAGTAACACATTTTTTTGTACTTTCGTTAAAAACGACCGCGTGAATTTTTCTTTCTCGCACTTGCGCAACGGGTGAATCATCTTAGAAGCCCAGAATGCAATGGAACAGGGAAAATAATAAAATAAAATTTCCGACACGCGATAAATTGATAATTGATGAAAATATAACAATTAAAAATTGCCAAAAAATGGAGATAAATAAAAATAAATGATATTTTTGACCGAAGTAAATTTCTTTTTGTGACTCCGTCACATAACAAATGTATAAATAAATATATACAACAATAATAAAAATAATGTTTTTGAATAGTCGATTAAAATAAACAATTTGTATAATTAATCATAGCAGCGAGCACCGTTTTACGGTTTATTCTTAAAAAATACGCAGCACATGAGTTTTTTCAAAATCTCATAAATGTCAGCGCGTACGTGTATAAAGCATGCGATAGAAAAATAAATTGCACATTTATACGATACTGTGGGTCAGTGAGTTGCGGTCAACCGGAAGTTTCCAACTTTGCGATTGCCAGGAAATGTAGACGCGAAATAAAAATAAGAAAAAACAACAAAAAACAAGGAGGATTATTGACTAGCACGAAAATGATTGCACCGAAACTCCAAGTGTTTCCGGTTCTTATTGTTCCCCATGAATTTTCCAACGCTCGAATTCATTGCAAACTGCAGCCGCTCTCGTTCCTCGGCTCTCTCGAAGTCTGATGTATTTTTTCTTCCTTGACCGGTGGCAAATCGTGGTCCTTTTCTGGTTTGGCCGGTTTCGAACCGATCAACGCACGATACGTGTCTTGGTTCCATAATCCATGCGGCGATCCCATTTGAAAGTCAATCGGACTCACCAAACCAAAGGTTGCCTTCGTATCTAGACTCGGCACCTCGCCAGATATGGTGTGGTGATATCTGCAACGATAACCACATCAACATTCATTCGTACAATCATTATGCACCCGGAAGGGGTAAAATTATGGAGGTTGGCTAAGCAAATTTCGCGATAATGATCTTCAGCATCAAATACGATGACACAATTTTTTTTTCTATTTTTCGTCTTCATAGTTGTCGAATAATTTGAGGATCCTATGCTTATGCGTGTAAACTCTGGTCTTGAATTGCTCGAAAACTGTGTTGAGCAAAAATCTCAAAAAAATGGTATATTCCTATTTAATACTTCACGAAATTTCATAAAATTCTAATAATGTCGAATTTTTCAATGATTCTACGATTCCTATGACATTATTATTGATTCTAATCGATAAGAAAAAGAAAAATAAGTGTCGTATATTTGTTATCGCGATGCTTACATCAAGCCATTTTCCCGATGGCATTTATCAAGAGTGCGTTTGACGGTGGGTTCGAGACGTTTGAAAACATTGTGTTGATCAGGTCGAACTCTGGGTGCAGGACCTTTGGTCGTCGAATACGTTGAGCAAAGAGTTTTCGCTTTGTTTAGACAAGTCTCGCTTTCCTGAAGCGATCGTATCGCCTCGCCACATTTGTCCGCAGCCAAAAGATCTTCCCCGCAATAATTGTACGCCTAAAAAAACATAACAACACGATCTGAATAACACCTGCGACAATAAACGAAACTCTTCGTTTTATCCTCTGACGTCAGCGACAAATATTAACCCAATTAATGTTGATTAATCTAATCTATTTTCCTGTTTTTATTTGCGCTTACGTAGGCACGATAGAACGCCGCCTTTAGTTCCAAATAGCTTATCCATTGAGCTGTCATTTCTGGCTTGAACGGCAACAGCGTGTTCGCTGCGTCAGAAAATAGTTTACTCGTCTCGTTCGCCAACGCCGATATCAAACTCGCGTTGTGTTTCAGCTCCACCGCTCTCGCGACTGTCACTGCAATTTTCACAATTTCATTTTATGTGCTCGACGTTTATTGGCGCACACAATATTTTCCGGTGAAATTTTTTTTTTTTCAATTTTTCAGGTCAATCTGTTAAAAATTCCCGGAAACGTGTAAAAATTGAATCTAGAAAAATTGTACAAGGTCGCATTGTTGAAATGCAACAAAAACTCATCTTTTGTTTGAGAAAAAAAAATCATTTTTTAAAAATTTTTATAATTTTTTAAATTTCAAAAAAATTTAAATAAATAAATGAAAAATAAATAAATTGAGTTCAGAAAAAAAAAAAAAAATTCAAATTGAAAAAAAAATTGAAAACCATTCAGAAATATTAAAAACCTTCTTGGGCCTCGGCCGTGCACTGATTTATATAAGCATTCAGGACCCTCGGATCCATGTCACTGCCGAGCATAGGAGGATTGGACAATTGCGGCAAAAACTCGGTCTGAACAAAAGTGAATATCCCAGCGGCTTGTCTTAGCGTGCCGTGTACCGCTTTTGCTTCTATCATGGCCACTCTGAAACGGGAAAAGTGGAAAAAACAATGAAAATCCAGATTTTCGGTGCGTAGAAATTTTTTTTTTCTTCTTGATATTTCAGACAAAAATTCACTCACTCGTCCTTAGCGGCAATCATTGCTGCGTGTTTCATGAACCAGAGTCCCACATCTATGCTCATATTAGCCGCTTCATAAACGGAGTCATTGCTCGACCTGTGAATCAATTAAAATGATATTTGCTAATTGTAATTTAATTGGTTTTATTGAATAAAAACATTTTCCACATGGATAACGTGAGCTTTGCATTTTTTTGGGTCTCTCAGGCCTAAGAGTCTAGCCTCGGGACTACAAATATGGAAATCATTTACCTGGTGGTTGAGCCGAGCAAAGAATGTGTCCACTTGAAAACAAAAGCATTTCTAAGTTTGCTAGGATTTGGTCTCCCAACTCGTGATGCTTGTTGTTCGCTGGTTTCAATTTCCCATATCAGGCCGTACAAGAGACTCAGATATGCAGCAAAAGCAGGCTCTATAGCGTCGCTCGTATTGTTGGGATTTCTGATAAGATCGAGCAGACGATTTCTCGATAGCTTGAGATCGCTAGAAAGTCGTAAAAAAATATAATAGCGTTACGACGTTTTAACGGGCACGGTCGTTTAAGCCGGAAGTCGTTAGGAAGACATTACTTCTGAGAATATAAAGTAGAATGCTGTTAAAATATGAGCTAATTAAGCGATTACACGAATGAGCTTATCGAATGCATGACAGCGTGAAAAAAAAACAACAAACCTGCAAATTCGTTTGGTAGCCTCGGTCGGTTTCTCGATTTTTAAATCGAAATTTTGATTAGTTGTGGCTTTCAATACGTTACGATGAAACCAATGTGCCATTTTTATTTCAGATCGTTCTACACTCAACTCGTTCAATTCTTCTCAGGATTCTGTCCTGCTTATCGCGATTATCAGTGAAACTTGACAGGTGAGAACGTAACACAACACGCGCTGCACACCACAAACACACTACTTTCTCTCCGATTTACGTTTTTGACTTTTTTTTTGCTTCGACTTCGGGAAGTGGTAAGACGAGAAAAATTCTATTGAACTCGCGTCCTTGCGACACCTATAATTAACTTTTAACACTAAGCACATACTCTACTTTAGCATCGAATCTTCCGCTAATATGGCGTTTTCTTCGGATCTGTCATTTGCAATTTTGTCATAACTGTACGCCCACGATTCTTTCATTAATCTCACGGCATGATTCAATGAAGAGTTTCAATTAAGAAATTACAAAGAATGAATCGTTTGAAAATTATTTTACAATGAGATAAAAGTTTGACGACCACAATTAACGAGTGGCGCCACAACTCATTGTGCCGGCGAGATATCGTAACTACCATCGGCTTAACAGCTGTCAAACTATCCCTTCCATCCTCGCTGACACTTCCTCTCCCTCCTCGTCAGCACCGAGCAGATTGTAAATGCTTTTTCCATCGTATCTATGAACTACAGTTCTATAGTCTCACGGCAAGAAACTCTCCCACATATATATCCTTGTTGTTCGTGATGATTATTGCAAATATACACTCGTACGTTTGATCTTTCTGGCCGCGTTTATACCAGAGGAGAATGTATAATTGAGTGCATTGTTGACGTTCGAAAGCAGCTAGTGGAATAACAAAAAGAGAACCTTCGAGGACGCAGTGAGGTAGGTAGAATGTTTCATGAGGAACCATTGTTTCCCAATCATAATTGTCGTCAAATTCTTTCACACGCGATCGCGATAATTCACGTGTATAAATCCTGTCTTTTCGATTCTCCATTGAATAACTCGAGTCTCATTAGACAATTACCACAAAAAATCTGCTTTTTTTTCGATTGTCACCGCCATAAAATAATTCGAGTTTCGCCCTAATTAATTAACACAAAATGAGTGAATCATTCGGGCATAAAGAGTTACACAGCAGATTTTCGTCCTTGGCAACTCAATACAAATTCCCAAAGCTTTCCGAGCAGCGCAATGCCGCAATAAGTAATAAAACGTTGGGTTAAGTTGTAAACAGGCATGCGGGTATGGCTACGGGGAGCGGCGGCAATTTTATAAGCAAACCTCCGAGAGGATGGCTCCATCCGGACCATCTAGTGAGCAAAGACGGAATCACATATGCCGTTCGAGTGAGTTTTCTTTTTTATTTTTCTCAAAAACGTTCAAAAATCGATCAAAAAAATTGATGAAAATATAAAATCTGTGATTTTAGTACATCGGCTGTTTAGAGGTCTACACATCCATGAAAAGTCTGGACTTTGACACAAGATCCTGCGTCGCCAAGTAAGAACCTCCCGTTTGTTAATTACAAACCTAATCGGCCCCTCAGTTTTTCATTTTACTTCCCAATTTTCAGAGAATGTATAAATCGAGTGTGCGAAGCCGCCGGACTCAAATCGGCAGACAAAAAAAGACGCGTCGACCGAAAAGTCCTGAGAGCCATCGCGGACAAACCGTGCATGGACCACGCCGGGGCAAACATCAATTTGACCATTAGTAGTTGTAGCTTAGCTCTTACCACACTCGAGACTGGCCAAATTATCGCTAAACACGAAATGCCAAGAATATCCTTCGCCTCCGGAGGAGACACGGTAAGAAATTTTTTTTTTTATTCGCAATCTTATGCTCTAATTTTGCCGCACTTGAGGCACCAAATTCCGTGAATTCTTCGAGTCGTCCAGACTGTTTTCCACTGTGATTACACTGAGGCTTGTTTTTCTGTCCGGAAAAACAAAAAAAATTGTTCAATTTTGTTGTTCGACAATGATTTTCACATTTTGGGAGAAAATTTCTCGAAAAGTGCAGTTCTCGAAGATTTTTCTCGATTTTCGAATAATAGGAAGAGTCGACCATGTTTTTTTTTATTACCGGAGACGTCCCTGACTTTTTTGAAAAAATAATGTTTTTTATTAGAAATTTTCTTGTGATTAGGACATTCTCGATTTCGTTGCGTACGTGGCAAAGAACATGCAAGATTGGCGAGCGTGTTACGTGCTCGAATGCGGGGGCGGTCTTGCCCAAGAAGTTATTTCCACTATCGGCCAAGCCTTCGAGTTGAGGTTCAAGGAATTCCTAACAAAGCCTTCATCCTTGCAGTAAGATTTGACAGATGTTCTTTTTTATTTCCTATATAAATATGGATTTTAAAGAAAAAGGTTGACGTTCGATTGCAGCCCCGCACTGAATGGCATACGAGAACCTGATCGGGATTATTACAATGACCTTCCTGGCAAAGTGCCACCGGATATTGGACCTCCACCGGTTCCACCTCTTCCCATGAACGCCTCGACTTTGCCAAACCTGAAGCATCATCATTCCTCTCAAAACCACGGATCTTCGGCTACGAGTAGCGCTCAGTGTTCCGGGCTCGCGGATTCTTTTTCAAACGGTCGTGGGAGACAGACGCAGCAATGGCCAGGTATTTTTAAAATCGTCTAAAATGATGAGAACGAGAAAGTGATTTTTCGGAAATTTATTATTTTTATTCGATCGCATAATTCAATGAATTTTAGAAACTGGCAATCTGATCGATCTCAGTACCGATGGCTCTTCGAGTAACGTCGCGCCGAGTGCTCAAGCCGAACACAATTATGTAAACGACACAGTCATAGCCGCTAGTCGAGACAGTCGACGAGATCCCGCCGCCTTCTTCGATGCTTTTGACATGCGTAAGTGAACTTGTGAAAAACATTAAATTCTCATCTACTTTTCCGCCTCGAAATTCATCAAGAAGAGTGGCTACACACAATAAAGCTGCCAAAAGCATAAGAAAATTTGAAATTATTTGAATTTTATGAAATTTCGTGAGCGTACTCTTTAATATTAAATCAAAAGTCTTTTAATCAAGAGATTTTTTATCTTTAGAATGAGCCCAGATGGAACAGAATCCGTCCAACCAATCCAGAGAAATCTAGCATTGAAGATTTTGGTCGCGAGTATTAATATTCAAATTTTTGAAGATTTTTCTTGTTCATAGTTTTCGAGTTAGTGAACACTAGAGTTTACATGCATAAGCATACGATTCAGATATATTTATATATATATTTTGCATATTGTAAACTCAAATTATTCAACAACTATGTGGACGAAAAATATTAAAAAATTTGTATCATCGTATTTGATGCTAAAGAATATTTTCACGAAATTTAATTAAATTTTTATCATATCGTCGTATGTAGCCAACGTCCTTAGATAATCGTGTGTTAAATGCAGAGCCTCTGAGCACGGCGATTTCTGAGATGACGAAGCTCAGTCCGAGAACGCAGAAGCAGCAGTTGAAGCAGGAAGTTTGGTTCCACGGGAGCGTGAGTCGAAGCGAGGCCGAGTCCATGTTAACGAAGGACGGAGATTTTTTAGTCAGAGAGTCGCAAGGCTCGCCAGGGCAATATGTTCTTACAGGAATGAACAACGGCACGCCGAAGCATCTTTTGTTGATCGATCCCGAGGGAGTCGTGAGTTTTCTTTCGATCCAATTTTTCTTCCAAAAAAAAAAAAAAAAAACATTTTTTGTATTTAATGAATTACATGAGAAAAACTTGAATCACAGGTACGAACGAAGGACCGAATTTTCGACAGTGTCAGTCATTTGGTTAATCATCATTGCGACAACGCGTTGCCAATTATTTCAGCGGACAGCGCTCTTGTACTGCGGTATCCGGTTCCTAGACGAACGGATTACTGAGTCATAGTTGTGGGCCTCGGGGAGCTAGCGACGGAGAACCCGGATAAAAAGTAAAAATAGGAAAATAATTAACTGTTGAAAGTGCTTACGGTCCCAGCGCGCGAAAAAGGGACGATTGTTCGTCCCGATGAGGGTTATTCCAGCACAGCGATTCCTGGAATTTCGTCTCAATGATTCGCCGTGCATAATCCAATCGCAATTCACATTATTCCCACCCCCAATCCGCGATAATTTTATTTTTATATGAATTTCTCAAGACTTAGCGAAACGACGTAGAGACATATTTTAATTGCCAATTATCCGAGCGTCTTGGCTAATTCCTTTTTTTCGCCATCGATGCAAAAGTCGCTGTGGATTTTTCACGAAATACACAAACCCCATATATATATATATATATATATATATATATATATATATAAATATATATTTATATAAATAAACAATATATATACATACGAATTATATCCAAACCATTTCAACTTTTATATTTTCGTACGTAGTCGATACTTCGATGCTATCGAAATATTTTTACTTTCTCGCGCTTATGGCGTTCCCGATTAATCTCTGATACGCACTTTCCAAAATTCGCACTAATTTTTCTCCACATTTTGAAATTTAATACGAAAATTCCATTTTTTAATTCCATTCAATATTATTTTTATTAATTCATTAATAAATAAATGAATTCATAATTATATTATTAAATATAATTATTAATAAATTGAAATTGAAATTCAATCGAATCTTCACATTAAATTTCTTGCCATTAATTAATTAATTATTTAATTATTTGAATTATTTTAATTATTTTAATTATTTTAATTATTTTAATTAATAATTAAAGTTAATGCGGAGATGTGAAGATGTGAAAAATTCAATTAAGTTATGATCAATTTTTCTTGCATAATCGAACGAATTCCATAATCCGAATTCTTCCCTCGAAAACGATATTTATGTAACGTTCTATGGTCAGCCTAACTCTCTTATATACATAAATACATAGGCACACTCCTGAAGTATATATTTATTGAAGATATTTAAATTCTTAGAAGAAACAAAACGAATAATTGCAAAGTAGTTTGGTGCGACAGAAAAATCTGCCGAACTTAAGCGATAAAAAAAAAGTATAAACCTTTTGTTTTTTCTTAGAACTGTCCGAATTTGAAACACGAATGTTTGGCCAATAAATTCTTCCACGTCGTACGAAAGATTTATTCTCATTGTTCTGATTTTATTTTTTCTTGACGTCATTCGTCTATTTCCTCTTCTGCGAAAGCCTCGAGTTCCGCTAACTGGGAAAGGGTCAGCCGAACATCGAAATCCTCGTGAGAATCCGTCTCCGAGTCACCGTACTGGGGAAATTACATTTTTTGGGAAATTGGAATTTTCAAATTGGAGCACTTGAGAACCTTGAATTCTTACTAAAATCTCCCGAGGATATTGATATTTGAACTTTTCTTTTTCGACCACTTCTTCGACTTGCTCTTCCTCAGGTTCATCCTCGATCCTGTAGATCAGGGAATTGGGCATCAATCCGGATCGTGGTAATTTAGCTGATTCGACGGTCAATCGTAGAGCTTCGGAGGATTCATCTAAACTGGACATGCTGTATCCTGGAATTTGATTTTCTTCAATTTCCCTGCGGCAAATAACGAAAAGTATTTGCCAGTTAAATTCCAACAGCTTACCGTGGATCATGCGGAATATTTCCGGCTCGTTGCGAACACGTTTGCCAGGATAAACTTTGACGCTTTTAAAAACTGCATCCGGTGAGTCTCCCCCATCCGATTGTTTCCATGTCTCCAATAATTCCGCGATATGTTTGTCCCAAGCGTCTCTGCTCATGATCGATTTCTGTTGAACCAATCGTGCTCCTTTGATCTCGCCGGCTTTGATTTGCAGAATATCTGCAAAAAAAAAAAAAACTCCCTGTTAATTGTCAAGGGACGAGATACAAGTGGAATTTTGAGTGGCAAACCTTCCTGCTTGTATTGCAAATTTAATGTCATTTGTTCCAGCAACATGAGCTGTAATTTGGGAGCTTCAAACTTTTCGGTATCGAGAGATCCGAGTGGAACACTGCTGACGGGATGTAAAAGCGTTTCGCGATCGACCTCGTCTTCGTAAATGCGATAATCAGTGTCTTCGGATATTACTACTTCCTCCAAATCCTCAGCTATTTTATCGGCCTTGATCCGCATTCGGTATTCCGGCGATAAATCTGAAATTTCATGAAAAAACAGCGAGACAATGAATTTCAAGAATACGAAAAAAAATTTGTACGTCTCAAAATTCATGGATTCTTACAATTCTCGTGGGGAATTCTGTACAGATGTCTGCCAGCACTCAGAACGATGTCACCTCTGAGAGAGGAGAAGGCAAGGTGCTGAGAGGTCGTATTTATCGTTAAAATCTTGAGGAGTTCGTTTCTCTGATTCCAAACACGAATAGTTTTGTCGATCGAGGACGTTGCACATATTTCGAGAGTTTCCGACGTCGCGACGCTGGTAATAAGAGCGGAGTGGTCTTTTGATCGATGATGATCGAATCTTGCTGCAAAAAAAAAAAAATAGTGCTCGTTGTGTACATACTGGGTCTGAGGGACCCGAATGAGTTGCATCTATATTTCCTATGAGAGATCTTTCGAGTTGGGGGGAATTTTTAGTTTTATCCAAGGAAATTGCCGAATACGAGCCCTCCCTCCGGGTCTCTCAGACCCCAGAAGATTCCAGAGGTCGTTAGGATGTTTTTTGGAAAATTACTTCTCTCGAAACTGTCGTACATGATGACACGATGATCTTTCGTTCTTTCAGTGCTGCTGATCAAGCAAACTGTGTATCTAATGTGAGAAATTGTTTTGGGGTGAGAAAAAATTCAAGTGGCGAAGAAAACTCGAGCTCACCTGATGAAAGCGACTCGAGTGATTGGTATGACGTGGAAAACAGTGCACGTGAGAACCAACGGTGACGGTAAGTCATGAAAAATTCTCCAAACTTTGACGCATTTATCTTCTCCTACGGAAACAAGTTGGCGTGATGTTATTGAGGAAGATAAATCAATTATTTGACCTCCGTGGGCTGCGACAATGACGCTGTGCCTTCCACTCGTCTCCTCAATCACTACGAGCTCTCCAGTCGATGTTCCCGCAATAATCAACGTCGAAACTCCATTTATTCTTACTTCCCTTGACTCCTCCAGCGGCAGTATTCTCTCGAAGGATTCGTAAGCGATTATGCAGGTTATTGTGCGTTCGTCGCTCACCCAAACATGTCTAAAAATCGAAGATACTATATTCTATGAAATTTGAATTTTTTATCCATCGAATAAATGCGATTATTACTTCAAAATCATGGGCTTCGTTTTTACGCTGCTCACAAGTATCTCCCCCGTTTTCAATATTATCGTGTACATCCTGTCTGCATAATGACGGAATTAAAAATCAATCAAACAATTCTATAGTGATACAGAAATTTTCTTCATTTCTTCAATTTTTTTATTCTTCAAATATTTGCTTTCGTACTCGTTATTCCGCTGTACGATGCAGCCTGCACTTCCAGCTTGGGTGAAAGTATCTGCACGTTTATTTGTCGGCCTTTACTGGAGGATAAAATTCTCGTGGTGTTGTCGCCGCTTGTAGCAACAACGCGGGTCGGGAAAGTTGGATTAGCCGTGGTTGACAAATGCACGGCAGGTGCTCTGAGTGATAAAACAATTGATAATTCGTCGAAAATCCACTTGAAAATTCTCCAAGTTCCCAGGGTTTGGGTTTTAATACAACGAAGAATAATTCCTGCAGTGACTCACGTCAGCGGGGCGTAGAAAACGTACAACTGATTCATGTGGAAACAGTTGAGTTTGTTTCCGACAGTGGCCAAACAAGTAGCAAGATCGTTGACAGCGACGCTAGAAATTTGGCCAATTTCATGGAACGATTCCATTTTTTCACGCAGATTGCAACTCCAAACGCTCAAAACATCGTCGCTTGTGACGGTTAAAAATCCACAAATTGACGGATGACGAACAATCAGCTTTATGGGGGAATCGTGGCAGACGGAACACGCCATTGTACATTCCAAATTGAGATTCCATCCACAAACATTGCCCTGCTGGTCACCCGTTATTATCCATTCGCTTGTTCTGTCATACAACAATGCCGCTATCCCAGCTTTTGTAACGTCATACTTTTTTTTGACAAATTGGGCAGAGCCTTCGATCACACCGTCCGATCTCAATGACATTACGTAGATGTTCGTCAAGTACGAACCAACTACATTTACCTCCGCTGCAATTGTCATTATAGGGTCATTGTTTTTGAAGATCAATTACATCACTAATGAAAAATACTTGAAAAAATTTGTAATGATTGTTGATCGGTAAAGAATTTTGCAGCCAGACAAATTTGCAGTTTCTGTGAATTCTACAAAAGTTTTTTCCCTACCCGACTCGACCGAGGGAAATTGGAAGTTTGCAATATTTGCAGAAGAAAATGAAAAAATTACAAGAACTAGTTTCTATGAGCGAGGAATACTCGATCCTCCACACAGATCCGTAGCTACTATCCAAATAAGTGACTGCGTAAGGACTATCGAGGGGATGTTCGATATCGTCCATAGGATAAAACTGAAAAGGAAGGGTTTTTTTGATGAATAGGAAAACTTTAATGAGGGATGAAACTCACCGTTAATTTGTTGGTTCCGACGACTACAATTTGATTAACGGTGCTCGAATAAAATATGTCTTCGATTCTATATTCATTGCGGACAATTTGTAAAAGTTTGCAGGAAGTATTGAGAATCCAGACCATATCGTCGTGAGGAATATGACACGCAAAAATTTTCGGTACGGAACACCACAACATTTTCGTAAATAACATCGTCGATCCAAGCTGGTACGGGGGTCTAATGGGTTTTCCTCGCATAGAATATCGGTGAACCATTGATCCGATTTCCAGCAGGAGATATTCCTCGATTTCCGGAAGGATAATTCAGTGCAATTGCTTTTTCATTCTGCTCCCGGTTTCGTCTCATTTTTACAATAAACACATACTTTAGTTTCACTGCAATAACAAATTTCTTCGAAAGTTGCAGCCAACGTTGTTGAAGATCCCAATCTCAAGCCATGATACAATTCTGTTTCGCTTATTCCTTCGAAAACACCAGAACTCAATCTTCCTTTCGTACGTCGTTTTCGCACATCGTTGGTTTTGTTTTTTTCCAGTTTCTCCGGATTCCCGACATGCTGCGATTTTTCATAATCGGCCATTTGAGCAATCTGTGCTTTTTGTACATTCAAATTCTTCGGGTTTCCCGCCTGATCTAGCGGAGCCGTACGCAAGCTCGAGCTCCTTTACCAACTTTCAAAATGTTAAGATTCCGGGAAAAGTTTGATTTTCGATGAATGGATAAACTGCGCGGCGGAGAAAAGGAAGGAACTAGGCTCACGTGTAAAGTGAGTCTAGCCAAACATAACAAGAAGAAGAAGATGAAAAACGTATTGCTTCGCGTGGCGTCAACGAGGCTGGGCCTCCGAAATCGCGAATTTTCTTTGTTCCAAAAGCAGTGATTGTCGAAATCGCAGCCCCGCCCGGCGATGTTTATTTTCTGTAAATGAAATGTTGCCACGTTTAAAATATTATTATAAAAGCAGTGTCGTACGGATTCGGTGAAACTTTCAACGATATATTTGCGTTGTTATCGCGTATGTTTATTTTTTATTTTTCGCATTTCTCTTCCTTAATCTTTGACGGTATTTGCGTCTTTGTTGGACCAAGTTCAAAAGATACAAATGACGTTGTAGTGAGAAGGAAATAAGGGAAAATTTGGCGCGAGAAAGACGTGCTGCTGCGACACAAGAGTCACTTGGCTATTTTTAATATGTTACAAAGCAGCACCGCTCGAGAGATCGATACATTTTTCCGTTTAAATTCACTCTCAAATAGATGTCGTCAGTCGGTCTCGAGCTTCGTCTTCTCTGTGGGTGTTTGTGCGTGTCGCGTTAAAGATATTTATAACGTAAATTAGAGCGGTACGCGGATAATGGCTTTTGAGGTTAGCGAGTCGCCAAAGTGCCCGCGCTCCTTCTGTTGTTTCTGAGAGACAGTCTTCTTTTTTATTCTCTGCTGTCTCTTCGTCTACCTCGTGTTCGAATCGTGCACATTGACCGATCGCGTTCAACAATATCGTTCGCGCTCTCTCTGTGCTTTCGACGTAATCAGCTGGTCGAGTGTGATTCCGTATGTGAAGAAAAAAAAAAAAAACAATGCCTCGTTTATCCCGTGAGCCTCTCGTTGATCGTGTATACAATCTGGCGCGAGAGGGTATGGCCAGGTACCTGTATTTACTTCTCACGACACAAACCGAAGAGGAAATAAATGCGCTCATTAACAAGGTATTTCCGACAATTTCGAAAAATAATAATTCCATTTGAATTTTATTAAATTTCGACCCTGTCCGAGTTTTAACTTATCGAAGTCCGACTATTATTTCCTTTTTCCTCATCATGTATGAATTGTTTCGAAAATTCTTTTTTATTTTCGAAAAAAGTCAAAATTATGAATATAAATGTCAAAAATCGAAAGATCGTTACTTTGTTGTTGAAATGGGGCAAAACATAAACTGATCACCATGACAAAGCTCTGGGCCATGGTGGAGCTTAAGAATCGATAATTAACGATTTCAAAAGAGTTTCTGTAACAAAGAGACGTTCTAGATTGTCAATCGGCAGTTAAAAATAGTAGCGTGTACTTAATCCGGTAGATACGTAGTTATACCGGAGGAGAGATTTGCTAAAGTTTCATTGCTATGTGGCCGTGCTCTTGCACTTTTGTTTTGCTCCTCGTGTTTCTTTTTTTTCCCTGGCATTTTGCCAATAATATGTGCGGAAAGCTGAATCAAGGAAATAGCCATAAAAAAATTGTTGAGTCATTGTTCTTTGTTCCACAAAAGTATCTCCGCCGGATGTTGCAAGAAAAATGACATTTTTTGTCTGCCCTTGATTCTGAGCTCCGTTATAATATTCACAATTTTAAAACGCATTTATGGACCTCTGTGTAACCTCGGAAGGTCGCCGACTCCATTTATAAATACATGCCAAAGAACCTTGAGCGTGGATGAAAAATTTCTCAAGTTTGCTACAACAAAAATCAAGGATCCATATTTATTTATGGAACGTCTGGATTTTCAATATTCTCATTCATTCCAAATTCTTTTCGCTATCAATCCACTTGATTTTTCACAGCCTCCCGTGAGCACCATTTTCAGAGCTTTCTTCTCTGTCCAAAAAGAAAACATTGACCATGTTGAAGTTTGCGTCCTTGGAATGCAACGATATTCGTTTATTTTTTTGTCCAAGTCCATTATTCATGCTCAGAATAAAATGGCGATTATAAAACAATCACGGTCTTTCGCCCCAGTAAAATATATAAAATAAATATAAAAATTTGAAAAATATAAATAATAAATAATAAAAATATTTAAAAATATAAAAAATAATGTAAGTTATATAAAAATATATAGAATAAATAAAATATATAAAAATAATTAAAAATATAAAAAAATATATACAATACATGGAAGTTAAATTGTATAAATATAATTCGTTTAATTTTTGGAATGATCCAAATTTTTCGAGCCGATATATTGTCGTGGGGCGAAAAACCGATTGTTTAATAATCGCAATTTAGCTCCGGAATATAAATAGTGAATTTTGGCAAAGAAGAAGGGCGAATTTCGTTGCGTCCAACGATGCAAATTTCAACGTCAGTCATATATCGGTTCGAAAAATGCGGATAATTGAAAAATTTCAAAAAATTATTAATAAAAATGAATATTTATCGTTGCATCGATCGTTGCAAGCTTCAGCATCATGAAAATTGATGGGTTTGTTGAAAGGAATTTTGTTTTCTTCTAGGTCATTCAATACAATGGAGAAAAATGTACACTTTTGATAGTAGCGGCATGGCGTGGACATTACGAGGTGGTGAAAATGCTTATCGACAAATTGAAGCCCGATTTGGAGCAGGAAGGAACGGTCCAATTCGACGGGAACACGATAAATCGAGCGAGCGCGCTCTGGTGCGCTGCCGGTAAGGAAAATAGTCCGAGGGATGGAAAGGTCCATGAAAAATGAAGAAAAATGAAGTTTTTTGTGATTTTTTCAGGCGCGGGCTACTTGAACATTGTAAAAACTTTAGTGAAGGCCGGAGCGGACGTGAATCATGCGACCGACACGAATTCGACTCCTCTTAGAGCGGCCTGTTTCGATGGACGATTAGACATCGTTACTTACCTCACGGAGCACAATGCGGATATCCACATAGCCAATAAGTACAACAACACGTGCCTGATGATCGCCGCTTACAAGGGACACAAAGACGTCGTCAGTTACTTGCTCGATCAAGGACTCAATCCCGACGAGAAAACCAACTGCGGAGCAACCGCTTTACATTTCGCTGCCGAGGCTGGATATTCCAATATTATTATCGAATTAATTAAACGCGGTGCAAGCATCACGAAAAATGTCAGCGGCATGACTCCGATCATCAAAGCTGCTGAGAGATCTCGAGCTCATGTCGTCGACGTTTTTGTCATTCACGCAGACATCAGCATAGAAGAAACTATCGACGCTTACGAATTACTCGGCGCATCTTTCGCCAATGACAAAGATAATTATTGCCTCGATAGCGCTTACACTTATCTCCTTCGCGCTATGGAATTAAGGTGATTATTTCATTCGCGATTTTAAATCGAAATCCCGAATTTTCGGGACGAATATTTACCGTTTTATCAATCGCGACCATTTTATCGATATTAACTTTTGTTTTCGATCTCGAAAAACATCGATACGATCAACAAACGAGCCGGAACATTTAGAGCATTTATCGGAACAACGCATTTCAGTAGAAATCTTAATTTCATATTAATTATTAGGCACAGTGATCCGGAGAACGTCATTAAAAAGAACCTCGGACAACCCGTGAAGGCCTACGAGTACTGGAGAGAATGCGGGACTTTGGAACAATTGAGAGCAATCAAAAGTAATTCAAACGCAATTCACATGGAAGGGCTGGCTATTAGAGAAAGGATATTAGGTAAACAAATTTTTATTATTTGTACAATTGTACGCGATTCTCACCTCAAGGAGGTTGGCTACACACGACAATATGATAAGAATTTAATTAAATTTGATGCTAATATTCTTTAGCATCAAATACGATGACGCTCATTGTTTTCTATTTTTCGTTTACATAATTGTCGAATAATTTGAGTTTACAATATCCGAAAAATATTTCCGGAAATTTCATGAAATTCTAATAATTTTGAATGCTTGTATCTTTTCAATATGGCATTTTTGGTGGATGCAGGTTCGTGCAATTCCGAGGTTCCGTATCAATTGATATTCCGCGGGGCTGTATTTGCGGACGATGCGCGATTCGACCGGTGTATCGATCTCTGGCTGCACGCGCTCAAGTTGAGACAATGCAACGACCTTTCGGTCGTTCAAGACTTGCTGCGTTTTGCTCAGGTATTTTCGCAGATGATTCACGTCGGTGTGGATCTCCAGTTCAGCCAAGTGCTCGATGTCCTCGAAGCGAGTATCATTGAGCTCGGCGAAAACAAAAATAAATTGGAGAAAGCAAATCCTGAGGATCTTAACCAATGCATCGTGAGTTTGGAGTTTCATACTTTCTCAATTATTCCGATAAAATAAAATTATTTATCTTAGGCGTCATTGCTCAAATAGCGATAATCATTGCAGAACCAGTTCGAATCAAATATCACAACAACTTTGTACATTTTGACGATTCTCACGAAACTTATGAGCACCAATGGCTACAATGAAAAAAATGACGCACCCGAAGTCCAGAGAGCTCATCATCTCGTTTGCAAACTCTGCGCACTACGCTGCACTCTTACCAATGGTCGGACACTCTTGCATCTCGCCGTTAATGCCAAAACTCCTGTTGATGATTTCCACACGAACGATGTGTGCAAGTAAGTCGCCGCTCACTTTTATATCGATCCTTTTGTTACTGCCTCCTGGAAAGCTTACGCTGACCAAGCATTTGACTCCATTAACATGAGAGATCGGTCGATATCTTGCCACTGAGAGTGCCAGAGCTCCAATTTTCAAAATTTCATATTTTCGATACGATTTGATCAATGAAAAGAAAGCCTGTCAGCGAATTTTCGCCATCGTCCCGTGTCCGCTGACATGGCTTTTTTCTCATAGTCGACACTGGAGAATTTTTATTTCTTATTATTTTTTATTCATTTTTTTCTTATTTGTTGAATCGATCAATTCGGTTTGTTCTCGGAATGCTAAGAATTTCATTTGTTTTTTTATCAAGATTTCCTTGCGAGGATACGGTCAAGCTATTGATACAGTGCGGAGCTGACGTGAACGCGATGGACAACGATAGGAATACGCCACTGCATTTGATCGTGACGTATCAGAATCCAGTTAGGTGAGTCGCGATAATTTTTTGTTATTTTTGATGGTAAAGTATTTTTCACTCGAATAAGTTATGATTTTGGTTGTCCAGCGGTTTTATGACGCTGCACTCAATAATATTGGAATTGATCGATTCTGGGGCTCACATCGATACGGTAAACAGTCTGGGCAAGACTCCGTACGAGGCGGCGGCGACTGGTGCGTTGACAACGCCAAGTAACCAATTCGTATCTATTTTATTATGACAAACGATAAATGCCGGAAAAACATTAACCACAGATGATGTTTACGTTGCAGGCATTGCGGAATTAATTCTGCGTACCCGGACGAAAATCTCGCTCGTGTGCATGGCAGCAAAAGCTGTGAAAACTTATGGTTTGTCGTACAGCGGTTACGTGCCTCGTTCCCTCGAAAACTTTATCGAACTTCACGGTTCGGGACTGAATGAGAGTTAAGAAAAAAAAACGTGCCACCATGACCCGGAGAGACAAGAAAAAACAAACGCATTGGCAAGCTGGAGTTTCGCAAAAAAACAACGATACAAAACCATCGATGAAAGTTTCAACTTTTCACGAGATTTAAAAACTGTCATTATGTAAATAAACTGTAAAATAGAGGGCGGACACTTGAGTGTGACAGTTATACAAGTTACATAGTATTTGAAGAGAGAAAATGCCGACGCAGCCCAAAGTTCAAGTTTCTTACGAGTGTGATTTAACGAAGCAACTTCGAAGAAGCAAACTAACCGATTCTTCATATATAAGTGATATTCGTCTACACTACTGGCCGTACAAATACTACTATTATACAAAGTTAACTAGTTTTCTTCTTTTTGTACAATGTTCATTGGCTCAAAGATCAAAAACGTTTGATTAATCGTGTTGAATGAAACAAAAATCTTTACAAAACTTGTCTATGCTTATTTCTTATTTCCTTGCTCATTCGTTACAGGCTAAACGGACCAGCGAATTGAGGAGGATGGCTCCACCAACACCAACACAACAATGTTGTTATGTTGTAAGTATAGGAAAATTTGGAATGATTAGAAAACGATTCTCTTGGAGTTGGGGCGAGGCATCACGCGTTCTGGTCCTTTTTTCTTTTCGGGATAAAAATTTTTAAGTTTATTAGTTGTCTGATGGGTCGACTTACCCTGATGCTTTTTTTTCTTCCGGGAGTATGTGCGGATTGAAAATCCGCGATTGAACATAAATGGAACTGATTCAACGTATAAAATGTATCGTGTATTGCATTTTTGTTTAAATTATTACATTGAATGGTTGTTTTGTGAAAAAAAATCGGGTTTCTCTCAATTTTCGACTTCTGAGAGAATCTTAGCACGAAATGTGCGATCTGAATAGCGATGAGTGAAGAGAAAGAGTTTTTTAAGTGACGAACCGTTGAATCATTACTTTTGCAATAAAAAAATGAAGATCCGAGTATATCGAGTTTTTAATGGGCCTGTTAGGCTGCCTGAATAATCGAACAAGCGTTGTAAGTCGCGAATTATTTTCGTATTAGAAATAAAATGATTTTTTTCGTCCTGCGGTTATCGGGGAAAAAAAAGCCAAGTACACACAATTTTTAAAGTTCGATCGGATCAACGACTATGGCATTTCGCTTGGGCTCTTTCGGATCTTGGTCAGCTCTGTGCAGCTCGTCTTGACCTCTTATCCTAATGTTGTTTTTTTCCTTGAACTCATTTATCTCAACGCCTTTCTTCTCCAGTTGATCGTGAAGGGACTCGATTATCTTAGCCAACTGGAAATCCAAAAAATGAGTTACATTTTAGTTCGTGAACAAAGTAAATGTACTGTTTCCACTCTGGACACGTACCCACAGGGTCCGTGAGACCCAGACTACATTAAAGTTCAACAAAAGCTTTTGGGACTGATGAAACAAAATTTTTATCAAAATAATTGAAAATGAAAGACAGGTTGGACTTTTTACCGGGTCTACCAGACCCAGAAATATTTTTTCAGAATTAATTATGAATATTGACCCAAATTAGTGTTCCAAAAAACGTTTCGAACGAAAAAATTCCATGCAGGAGAGACGAGTTGGACTCACCGGGTCTACCAGACCCAGGAATATTTTTTTAGAATTAATAATGAATATTCACCTGTTCTTTGGTGCTAACGAGAGAAGGGATAACATCTTCGACGACACGTTCGCACAAGATGCCTCCGATCATTCTGTAACACTTTCTCTTGGGATCGACACTTTTGAGAGTATCGATGACGATTCTGAAGAAAATAAAGATAACCGTGGAATTTATATTTGTACTAACAAAATCGTGGTGGAATTAGAGGTTATGTTTGTTTTTTTTTCAACTCCAAATTCGACGTACTTGTGCTCGTTCACTTCCAATTCAAGTTCCGAAAGTTTGCTCGCCATCATCCGTTGATCGACACGGAGGGCTTGAAAATTAGCTAATATATTTTCATTAGATTTTCCACCTTTGTTCAAGGGCTTCACTCCCGATTTTTTTTCGCTCGCCATATTAGGAGATCTCAATAAACTCTGATCGGGATATTCAACATCCAGAGTCACTATTTCTCTCTCTCTCTCGCATGTTTCTCCGCCGGACAAAGTCTTCTAGTTCTTCGAATCAACACTGCTGGCGCCACCCCCTGCACACCGCTACTTTCATTTACGCCCGCTAGGCGACCAATATTTTCGCTTTTTCTTTTAAAACGATTTTCATCCTAAAAAAAATTACATGGGCACAAAAATTGATCAGGAATCAAAATATAACTGAACTCGCTCGTTCGTCTCATTAAAAATCGAACGCTATACTGTGGAACCGTAATCAGTACAACTTTTTTCAAAAATGTGAATCTTCCAAAAAAAAAATAATGTAAAATAAAGGATGGGTACATTTCGATGAAAGCAGTGTCTAGCCGTCCGGATAGCCGGACGAATAATATTCGTCCGGAAACGCTTTATCCAATGATTTCCCGCTTTACCCGGACGAGTAAGGGTTACTTATTCTTCCAGACATGCTTTTAGTATACGAAATATCCGGACGAGTAGCCACAGCCTTTGATGAAACATAAAATTTATTATTTTGAGTCGTCATAATGTGAATAAGATAACTGATTTATGGTGATGGATCAGTCACGGAACCTCACCTCGAATTTTTGGCACTAAAATTCTCCTTCGACGTTCCATTAATGAGAAAAAGAGCTTTTTCAAATTCATCGAGCACTGTCGAAAATATTGAAATTCGAAAATTTGAGCGATTTCTCTCGTAATCGGAGCGTCGAGATAGCGGCTGATCCTTCACCAAAATTGTGTTGATAAAATAATAATAAAAGTCAATGAAATTTCGCACCATCAATGATTTAATTCCGATATTCGTAGATGCTGTACAATTAACTATATTTTTTTCCCTCTACATTCATTTGCTTAAACGTCATTTTCGTAATCCTTGGGATTTTTGCGGGAAAGACGGATGCTCTCTTCCTTGGTCCACGCGTAGATCAAGTATCCGGCGATGAAAGCTGAAAAACAATAACTCATGGATGATCTAACGTTCTCTGATCGGTCAGTCAATGATGTCGAGCCGAATGTATAAAAAAAAAGCTTACGAGGTACGACGATCAAGAACTGTTCCCTAACCCGACGGATCATGTTAGGAATTCCATGGGAGATGGCACCGGCGAAGGGTTTCTGTTCATGGGGGCTGAGTCTGAAGTAGACAACTCGACGGATTTTTGCCAAATGACCCCACTCGCCACCCATGTTTTTGCACTCTGAAAAAATCATGTTTTCCATTGATCTTTGTTTTCCCGTAAATTCGCATTGCGATCCATATATTCTCGACCCATCCCACGAAATAAAACCCGAGCCGACTATCGGAAATCCACGAGTCGGCCGAGTTTTCCGATTGTCAATTTTCCAAGTTCCAGAATAAATTTAAAAACGATGCAATCGTTGCAACTTTTATTCCCTCAATTATTATATAATAATCGTATCCACTCACTTGTTTTTCGACAATTGGGAACTGAAGACAGACAGCCGTGTGATTTGGATCACGAACTGCGTAAAACTGTGCAAGAAAGTCTCGTCAAGTTGGAAAGTTTCGGGCGAATGGGAATGCGCAGGCTCGAGTCACGATTGCAATTGGATTTTCAATTCTATTCGAATAATATGGTCCAATATCGATTCTTTGTTTTTATTCAATAATTTTGTAATTAAACCTGAACTTCGTACGATATTTCGAGATTTTCCAAAGGCAAAACTTATGAATGTCTATTTCGTGCGCTCACAGATTTCCCAGTCGATCATATCAGTCGATAAATTACCCACCGTCGATAAGGAATGTCGAGAAAAATCTTGCGCACATTTTAATTCGGGAAAGTGGGGGAAAAGACCTGAATCAACGTTTTTCCGCAGAGTGGCGTAAGCTGCATGCGTTCGTGACGGTCTCGACTCTCCGATTAAAGGGAAGAACGAGGAAGAAGGAGAGGGAGAGGTAAAAGCGGACAGTCTGCCGTGCGCGAGGCATCGTGCAAGAGCTTCTCGAACATAAGCACGGCTTGCGAAAAATAATAGTTACATCCGCGCACGTACACGTACACATGGATAAAAAGCGAAGGCACGAAAGCAAAGATCAGGAAGGACGGAAAAGTAATATAAATTCGAGAATTTGATTTGACGATCGAAACGAAAAGTGTTGTTTTGTCAAGTCGGTCAAAGTCATTGCGGCAACAAAAGATCGAAACGTTTAAAAGTGTGTTGGCGTGTGCCGTGTCACAGTTCGTGATATAAGAGTGCTGTCTCTCTTGGGAGGTTTATTCGTTTATTTCATATGTGTGTTGCGGAGAGTTGCGGATCTCGGTGATGGTGAGAAAATGGTAAAACAAGAGCGCGCGTTGGGAGAGGAATAGCAGAAAGAGAGGAAGAAGAAGAAGCAGCACCGAGTGCGTGTGCGTGTGAAGGAGCGCGTTAGAATCGATGAAAAAATCGTCGAGGATGGCTGCCCCAGGTCCGGGACTCGAGATGTTTCGACAAATTTATTTGACGCCGGAGTGAAAGGGGCGCGGGGAGGGGGTGGGGGCGAGCAAATAACTGCAAATAAAAGGAAAAAAAAAACTTTCTCACTACTTAACCCCGTGTTTCTCCCCATTTTTAATAATCCGTACCTGTGATTGTGTGTTTTATTATTTTTGCTTTTTCATTATTTCCGTCGCATGTTCGCTCGTGGTCTCGATACGTGCCGGAAAGTGTCGCTTTTTTCTAAGCACGAATAGGAATAAAATACTGTTAAAGTGTAGTGTGTTTGCTGCGTAACCGCGGGTGGCGTCGTCGCTGCCCGTCTAAACTCCCTTTTTGACTCGTGCCTCCGTGTGGAGTCATGGTATCGAAGCTCGATGTAAATATCGGCTCCGAGGCTTCGAGCTTTGCAACGACAACAGCTTCGCGAAATCTTAATCGCTCCCAAACAAAAACTTTCAAAGAATCACAACAACAACAACAACAAATGGATAATAAACAGACGAGTCGTGGGACGAAAGACATGGCAGACAGAAGCGAATCTGATTTCGAGTTTGGGATTCCTCCTGAAGCTCCTGTCTTCGAACCAACCGCTGAAGAGTTTCTCGATCCTCTCGGATACATCGCGAAAATACGACCGATCGCCGAGAAATCCGGAATATGCAAGATCAAACCGCCACCCGTGAGTCTTCTCATAATTTTCATATTTTACCATTCTCACCGTAGCGACACGTTTCTTTTTTCCTTTTTATCTCGACCCGTTGCAATTTTCCCGAACAACTCGAGCAGCGGATGAATAAAACGTCACAAGTTCGTCAGCCTTCTCGTGTAACACGCGTCTCGATCATTTTTCGCCCATTTTTATTTTTTCTTCTCGTCGTCTCGCTCATATTCAGTTCGCCTCGAAATTTCATCTCCGTTTCGCCTTCTTTGCCTCGATCATGAGAAACGCTTTGTCATACAATAATAACAACGCAATTACGAGCAATCACCGTTTCACAGCTTTGTTGAAAAACCGTTAGAATATATATGTTTTACGACAAAGGGACGCGCTACTTATTTCCGGCTCGATTCCCCATTATATCGGACTCATCGCTCTGATATCAAAATTGAGCAATCAAGTGGAATTATAAAACTCTCGATCTACGAAACGATATCGCTGCTTAAAAAATTTCTTTTTTATGTTCCGAAAAGAAAATGCGCTTTTGATGGCAACATTTCGTGGGATTAAAAATCCCACGAAATGCAACACGCTCGTGGTTAAATCTTCAACGCCACCATCGACGACATTTCGTCTATTCGTTCTCTCTCTCTCGTTATTTCCTTTTCTCGTGTATCTCGAGCTGTTCTTCCATGTCCGTATTGCGTCATAAGCAGCGCCGAGCAATCGCGTACTAGTTCGATCTCAATAAATTAATAAACACCTATTTTTCTTTTTTAATATTGTGAATTTACGATTTGTGACGCGTTTCCTTACTTCCGGCGATGCGCAGTTCGCTTCTTTTTAATATATTGACCTCCGTTTAATTTCTGCTTCGAATTTTCCTTTGGACATCCATGGAGACATTTTTTTCTGTCACAACGTGCTCGGGAGAATAAATATTTCGACACCGGAGAATTAGCCAATCTGGAAGTTCGCGTCGTTGAAAAAAATACGAAAATTTCATTTTTCAATCTTTATTTTGACGATTAATCAACTTTTTCCATTTTTTTTCGAAAATTCACTTTTCGAATGGCAGAAAAATCTGCCCCACGATTTTTGACGAATATTCTCCGAAAATTTCGCAATCTGCTTTAAAAAAAATTATTTTTCGTTGCATCTCAACGACGCCAACTTCAACGTCGTAGAATTACGACAATTACAATGGACTGACAATGCTCCATATGGTTTTTTTTTTCTTCTACACAATGCGTTACGAGCGAAAAGAAAAAGAAAAAACGAAATAAGCAAAGTCGGGGCCTCTCGGTAGCGACGATGTGAGTTGTTGCACGGAGAGTCTCTCCGAAACGAGAGCAAAAAGGCCTAGGCAACCGGTGCGAAATGTCTTTGTTAAGGGAGCCCTACAAAAAAGAGTGACCGTAAATACGTTCGGATTTAAATTTCGATTCGCTCTCAGAGGCCGCTTTTCGAAAGCACACGAGTTATTTATTGGGAAAGTCGAAGGGTTGTTGGACTCACTTTCGTTACATATCGCGCGCATGGGGAGGACTGAGCGGGTAACGGGAAAATCTGTGTCGCGCTGTTCAGTCATCGGGTAAATTTATTTTGCGGTGTAAACGTGTTGATGAACTGCGACAACGGTTTGTGAGATAGGAAAGAGGGGGAGGGGGAGAGAAACCAAAGGTTTTCGCTTAAAATGGCCGAAGGAATTTCGTAGAGATCGCGGAAAAAATTTATGTTTTTTTTTCTTCGAAATAATGGACGCGCAAAATCGATTTTTTGCTTTTTGGGAGAGAAAAAATGAAAAAGTGGACATTTTTTGAGAGGATTTCGACGCGAGTGACGTTTTTCTCGATTGGGACACCAAAGACTCGGAAATCAATTATTCCTCGTGTCCAGTAATCGATAACGTAGGATCGACGTTCGATTTAATATCGCAGAACTGTATCGTTCGAAATTAAATAAACACGCGACACAAATCGTTTTTTTTTTCATCATTGTTCCTTTTTATTATTATTACGTAAGTTTAGCCAATGTTCAAGGACTACGGGCGATCGAACAAAGTGGAATTGTACGCGGAAGAGAGGACGTACGTGAACCGGTGGTGAAAGAGACGCGGCGTGTGGGGTGGGGGGCAAGGGAAGCACGAAGGGAAGGGAAATTTCCTTGTCTTCCGTTGCGATGGGCATACACCGGTCGATAAAGTTCACTATTTTATGGCTTATTTAGATAGGCGATTTATTTAGAAAATTAATAAAATTTTGAAATTAAAATTAAAATTCAAGTTTTTTAAAAATTAAAATGTTTTTCAAATTGTAATTTTTTAAAATTAAAATGTTTTTGAAATTAAAATGTTTTTAAAATTAGAATTTAAAAAAAATTAAAATTGAAATTTTGTGATAACTTTCTAATTCAATTTAAATTGAAATTAATACTAAAAATAAAGAAAATTCTTTGGAAATACGAAACAATAAATCGATGATTTAGGAAAAGGTAAAAAATTCAAAATTCGTTTCGAAATACTCGTAAAAAAAAATGAATTGGTCAAAAAAATCGCTGTCGGAAAATATTGAATAGAAAATTGGTTTCGAAAAGTTCCACCGCGAATATTTTCCTGCTGGGAGAGACGAGGGAGGCGGAGCTTTAAAGTTGTACGAGGCGTCGTTGGACCACCATTAGGGAGACGATAAGGGCGAACGACCGCCGTTTTGCCGCGATGTCTTTTTATTGTTTCATCAAAATTCATTTTAATTTTTATAAGTCTGCAGTGAATTTAATGATTTGAAATTTTCCGAATGATTCGAAAGACTTTTCCATTCCCTCGTCGTCGGTAGGCAATTTTTTTTTTTCCCCATTCTATCTGATAATAAAAAATCTTTACTGGACTGCAAAAATGTAATTCGAACTTTTTTTTCTGTTCCACAGAATTGGCAGCCTCCCTTTGCAGTCGACGTTGACAAATTCAAATTCGTACCGAGGATACAGAGGCTCAATGAACTCGAGGCCAAAACTCGGATAAAACTCAATTTTTTAGATCAAATTGCTAAGTTTTGGGAACTACAAGGATCGTCCCTGAAAATACCGCTCGTTGAGAGGAAGGCATTGGATCTTTATTCTCTTCACAGAATCGTCACCGAAGAAGGTAATTTGTTGCTCGCATAATTATCCAATAAACTTCATTGATATTCTGATTTTTTTTGCGGTCCAGCGAGAAAAACGTTTTTCTATCAATTAGTTCTCCAATTTTTTTTTTGACGACACTTTCAACATCGATCTCCGGTTTGGATCCTTAAAAAATATCGTTCCAGTATCCTGACCAAATATTGCATGACAATTTTGAGATCTGCTCAAGAAAAAATGAAAAAAAAAAAACGGATTAATGTTTTGTTTAGAAAAAAATAAAAGATTTATGCGTTTTTATCGTGCATTTAATTGCGTGAATTTGCCGCACAGATCGATGAATAATTACAGCGCTCGTAGAAACGTGACCAAATAAATGTGTTCTATTTTTAGGTGGAATAGAAAATGTGACTCGTGAGCGAAGGTGGGCCAAGATAGCGAATAAGTTGGGGTATCCATCGGGTCGGAGCGTCGGAAGTATTTTGAAGAATCATTACGAGAGAATTTTATATCCGTTTGACGTATTTAAGCAAGGAAAGACTTTGGGGCCGTTGAGTGACATCGTGAGTAAAGCAAAAGGACAAAAATGAAAATAAAATGATTGTGAAAGCCTAAAATAACTCAATGTTTCATTTTAATTGTTTGGGCGCAGAAATTCGAGGCGGAGAATGAATTTCCGGAGAAGAAAGATCGCGATTACAAGCCGCACGGGATAATTTCGCGACAGCAGATAAAGCCGCCTCCAGCAAAGTTTTCCCGACGTTCTAAGCGATTTGCCGGGGAGGATAAGCAGCAGGATGCCGGGGCGATCAAACAGGAGGATTGCAAGGACGAGTGCGACTCCGATCCCGATTGCAAGCCGAGCGTTAAGCGAGAGAAAGAGGATCCGGACGACAAAGACAGCAAAGAGCTTAAAAAACTGCAGTTTTATGGGCCTGGCCCTAAGATGGCAGGATTCAATACCAAAGAAGGTGGCGGAGGAGGAGGAGGGGGTAAAAAATCGAATAAAACGCGAGGCGTCAAGTTGACGTACGATTTCGATCCGTTAGCGAAATATATTTGTCACAATTGTGGTCGCGGCGACATGGAAGAGAGCATGCTCTTGTGTGACGGTTGCGACGACAGTTATCACACTTTTTGCCTTTTGCCACCGCTGACCGAGATCCCGAAGGGCGATTGGCGGTGCCCGAAGTGCGTCGCCGAGGAAGTCTCTAAGCCCATGGAAGCTTTTGGCTTTGAACAAGCCCAGCGAGAATACACTCTTCAGCAATTTGGCGAAATGGCCGATCAGTTCAAAAGCGATTATTTCAACATGCCCGTTCACATGGTCCCGACCTCGTTGGTCGAGAAAGAATTCTGGAGAATCGTTTCCTCCATCGACGAAGACGTTACTGTCGAATATGGCGCTGACCTTCACACCATGGACCATGGCTCTGGATTCCCAACCAAAACCAGCGTCAACCTTTTCACCTGCGACCAAGAGTACGCCGAATCTGCATGGAATCTTAACAATCTGCCTGTCCTCGAGGGCAGCGTCTTGGGACACATAAACGCCGATATCAGCGGAATGAAAGTCCCTTGGATGTACGTTGGCATGTGTTTTGCTACTTTCTGTTGGCACAACGAAGACCACTGGAGTTATTCGATCAATTATTTGCACTGGGGCGAGCCCAAGACTTGGTACGGCGTCCCAGGCTCTCAGGCAGAAAAATTCGAACACTCCATGAAATCCGCAGCTCCGGAACTTTTCCACAGTCAACCTGATCTACTGCATCAACTGGTGACTATCATGAACCCGACGATCCTTACGAACGAAGGTACGAAAGTGAATCCGGCGAAATTTGTGCTAGGAACTTTTTTTATTATTTTTTTTGTTACATTTTTCAATTTTTTTACTTTAGGCGTTCCGGTGTTTCGAACGGATCAACACGCCGGTGAATTCGTCGTTACATTTCCTCGCGCATATCACGCCGGCTTTAATCAAGGTTACAACTTTGCCGAAGCCGTAAATTTCGCCCCAGCCGATTGGGTGAGCTTCAAATTCCAAAAATCAAACAATTGCCCGCGTATTCTGTGTCTCGACAATCTTTTACGGAGGACAATTCGAAATTATTAGAATTTGATGAAATTTCCTGAGCATACTCCTAGTCTAGAGGCGCGGCAACGGCTCGACGCCAAGCATTTAAAAAAAAGCGTCCCACGAACCGGCCGTACAAAATTCGCAAAATTCGCAAAAATCACAAAATTTTATTAAATTCATCTCGTATTTCCGTATGTGGCCAACTTCGTTAATCAACTTTATTCTTTTCGTAGCTCAAAGTCGGCCGCGACTGCATTTCTCACTACTCAAACTTGCGTCGCTTTTGTGTATTTTCGCACGATGAGTTGGTCTGCAAAATGTCCCTCGATCCAGACTCCCTCGACATCGGGATCGCCGCTGCAACTTACCAAGACATGCTCCAAATGGTCGACGACGAAAAGAAACTCCGAAAGAATTTACTCGAATGGGTAAGTGCACGACTTTTCATTGAATTGTTTTTTATAAAATTCTCAAATTTTGGTGTTTTTCTTTAATTCCCTTTTATTGCTAGTTATACATTTATATGATTTTTTTACGCATCAGAATCGAATTATTTCGTTAATTACAAAATTCAACTGAAGACAAACCTACAAAAAATTCCATGCCCACGAAAATAGAAAATTTTCATCGAATTTACGCAAGTTTTGCTCTCGTTACGCGATACGGATTTGCCGATTTTTGTGGGGAATTTTTTTTCAAGATGCTCATTCGTCTCCGGAATAATTTTTTTCGTAGTTTCATAAAAAAATCGTAATTTTTCGGAACGTTTTGTTTTGGTCCACGACTTTTTTAGCCAAGCAATCCATTTATCGGCATAAATTGTGATTCGAAAAGTTTAAACTTTCCCGCGGCGAGTGGGGAGCGCGAGCCGCGATCTCTCGTCGAAAATGTCGTTTACAATATAGCGCGACATCGCGATAGCAGAGTCGAAAGAGCGTTATGAATTTTGCAACTCTCAGGAGAAGTCGTCTAGTCGTCTTATATGTTGATATTTGGAGGGGCGAGGGGCGAAGAGACGGAGGCTGGCGAGAGGGAAGAGGAAATAAAGATTGTAGTTGTGTGGTTATATTTTATGAGTGCGGCACATGGAATGGCGAGAGCCGCGTGAATAGGAGGTAAAAGCAACGTGAAGGGAGGCCGCAGTCGGCGCAGCCATTTGGGCATGTTTGGGCTGCGCGGCGGAGCGGATTCGCCAGGCCGCGGAGCAGATAACGTCGGAAAAAGCAGCGCTTGGGAGAGGGGGAAGGGATAGTGGTGGAGGGGTTGGGAGAAAACGTGCGCGTGTGTGGGTATTGGATGGCTGTATTGTTCAGTCTGTTGGACGCGATCCGCGGGACTCTCGCGTTGGACAATACGCGTTCGACGTTAACAATATCGTTGGTAAATGTGTTAAGTTGCCATCAATCGTGCTCTTGTTAACATTGGAGCTTGACAAAAGGGAAAAAAACACGGAAAATCGTAAATACGCACTTACAGAGCGAGTTCGTGAAAGGTTCGCGCAGTTGCTTGGTGCTCTCGTGGCGACTGAATCAATTTATTTTTTCTCGTAGCTTGTTTTGCTTTTTTTCTTGTGAAGATAAGAAAACCGGCATCATTCGCCAGGACCTTGACCATTTCGGCGTTGCCGCGCGCCCGCGCACCGCGTGTGTCTGTATGTGTGTGTGCTCCTTGTCTCTATTTTCTCTCTCGCTCTCGTGCTCCCGTTGTTAACGCGATTTCTATCCTCTCGGACATACACGTTTTTTTTCTTTTTTCATTTTCTCGCTTTTTCTCCTTCGATTATGTAACTTTGAACGGTGAGTAAGTCTATAAAGGCAAGGTTATGTTATCCGAGTCCACATAGTTGCTCATTTTTTTATTTCTATCTTTCCCTCCGACTCCTCCCGCCTCGAATAACATATTTTTCTCACTTATCCATTCACGCTACTCGTTGTACTTGTTGATTGCAAAAACGAACAAAAAAATGTCACTCTCCCTGTTGAGTCACGTCTTTTTTTGGATTCCCCCAGTTCCCCGATCATTTCACGCGGGAACCTAAGACTTATTTCCTTTCTTCCCTCTTTTTTTCTCCATCTTCCTCGCGATTTCTGTGTCGTCAAATCCGTACAGCTGGATAAGAATTCGCGACGTTTTCGTGCGCTGTCCTTATTCCGCCGTGACTTTGTGTTCCCCATCCCTCCGAAGTGTTTTTTTTTTTCAAAATATTCCGATTCCTCTCGCACTCCAGTCCTCCTAAGGAACGAGGTTATCGAAATCCTTTCTTACCACGTTGACGTGGAATACATTTCACGAGACGTTGCGTTAACGTTCACTGTATAACCTCAAAAAATGGGTTATCACGAGTTTCAAGAGAAACGGTTGGTGCGACGAACTCACGATCACGACAGATGCATGACAAATTTATCTTTTCTAGCAATTTATCTCCCATTGTTTTTTTGTTTCCTTCAACAATTTTCGAGCCCAAATTTCATTTTGTCACTTTTTCATTGCGTTACTTTTCGTGACAAAGATTTCAAAGCTTTTCCAATCATACTCCATACTTTATAGGGCCTGTCTTTCGTAATGGAGATCGAAAAAAATACAAAAACGACATAACCTCAAAATCAATTGTTTTCGAGCGTCACGCGACCTCCCGATTGTGAAAAATTGCACAAAATCGCGTAGTTTTCTCCACCAATCGAATGGACAAGGTTCTCCGCTCGCCAACGACGTTTGTGAGAAAGTGTGGTAACTTTTGGTTGCAGGGAGTGACCGAAGCTGAACGAGAAGCTTTTGAGTTACTGCCGGACGATGAGAGGCAATGCGAAGCGTGTAAGACAACGTGTTTTCTGAGCGCTGTGACGTGCTCCTGTCACAGTTCGCAATTGGTTTGCCTGCGGCATTTCACAGAACTCTGCAGTTGCTCGCCGGAAAAGCACACGCTGCGCTATCGTTATACTCTCGACGAATTGCCCATTATGCTGCAGAAATTGAAACTCAAAGCCGAGTCGTTTGACTCTTGGGTATCCAAGGTCAAAGAGGCCATGGATCCCAAAGGAGAAAAAATCGAATTGACCGAACTTAAGGACCTACTCAACGAGGCGGAGAGTAAAAAGTTTCCGGACAGCGAACTCCTCACTGCGCTCACCACCGCCGTCCAGGACGCGGAGAAATGCGCCAGCGTCGCTCAACAACTTCTCAACAACAAACAGCGCACAAGGCAAGTTTTTTTTTAAATTTTATTTTTTTATTATTCCAAAAATTGGCAGAATGCCGTAGATTTCTATCGATTCCGACGAAATTATTAACGAACCAAGAGCCCGTTTAGATTAACATCTGTGCAAAACGGGAGTCCCGTAGCTCAAACCGTTCTTGAATTATAAACGTTTGAACTTTACGTTCGATTCGATTTTTCGACGTTTTGGGTAATTTTAAGCAGATTGACATTGAAAACTGAAAGAAAAAAATGTCACCCTCACAAACATGGTAGAAACAAATTTTAATCCGGATTTTTTGTCTTGTTTCTAGGACAAGGCAATCGGTCGACACGAAGTACAAGTTGACGGTCGAAGAGTTGACTCTGTTCTACAAGGAGATAACAAATTTGTGTTGCGAGCTTAAGGAATCTGACGGGGTAAAGTACATCCTGGACCAGGTGATTCAATTCCAAAAGGACGCGGAGGAGTTTGAGAGCAAGGCGAGCGACGATTGCGACCTTGCGAAGCTGGAGCAATGCATAGACTTTGGTGACTCGATATGCATCGAGTTGCCTCAACTGGCGAGATTGAAACAAAAATTGAGCCAAATCCAGTGGCTCGAAGAGGTCAGGTCGATGCAGGAAGATTCAAAGTCCATAACCCGCGAGGACGTTGCCAAGTTGTCGGAAAAAGGTATGCTCATACCGCCGCATTACAGTATCGAAAAAATGCTCTCGAAGTTGCAAGAACTGATGACGAGCATCGACGCATGGGAGGAGAAGGCGAAGCTTCATTTAAACTCGAAAAACCGACAAAACATCGTCGCAATTGAGGAGATCGTTCAAGAAGCTGATGAGATCGACGCGTATTTACCAAGTTTGGACAGTCTCCAGGATATTTTGACAAAAGCGAAAAATTGGACGAAAAATGTGGAGGAAATTCAAGCTCGAGAGAATTTCCCTTATTACGACACGCTCGAGGAACTCGTGCGCAAAGGGCGCAACATTCCGCTTCATCTGGATGCCCTACCGATGCTCGAATCCACTCTCTCCCAGGCCAAAGTTTGGAAAGACCGGACAGCCAGGACTTTCTTACGAAAGAATTCTCATTATACTCTGATGGAAGCGCTCTCGCCTCGCATCGGTGTCGGAGTCCAAGCTCTCAAAACTAAAAAGAACAAAGGCGACGAGAGCATCGGCGCGGTTTTCGTTTGTGACACGAAACTCGACGACACCAGCGAATCCGCCGACGTCGTCGCTGCTTTCAAATTAGCCGAACAACGCGAAATGGAGGCCATGAGAAATCTAAGGGAAAGAAATCTCGTCAAAGCCAGCCTCGAACACTCGAGGTATTGCGTCTGTCGGAGACCCAGGTTCGGTCTCATGCTACAGTGCGAATTGTGCAAGGATTGGTTTCATTGTAAGTATCGAACCAAATTTCTCTGCACTCGTCAACTTTCAGGATGCTCGAGTTCGCAACGTTGGAATGCACCGAAAAATATAGATTTTTATTGACCATTTCTTTCATTTTCAAAGTGATCCTTATTTTTCCAGCCGGTTTTTTTTTCTTTTCGAAACAAAAACCGATCGTTTTTTCATGGAGATTCAATTCTGAATATAAATCATGAGCTTTGGCTTAGAAAAATACGAAATTCGTTGCATTCCAACGATGCAACATATTTTCAAATATATAGAAAATATAGAAAATATAAAAAATATTCTAAATAAATAAATATGAATGACAATAAATTAATGAAAATGAAAAAATGAATATAAATAAAAATGAATAAATATAACAATAAATTTCAAATTAAAAATATAAAATATGAATATTTCCAAATGCTCAAATATTTTTTTGGCAAAGAAATATTTTTGAAAACAACTTGGAAACGTTTGTTTTTTGAGGAATAACGAATTCTCTGCTTGCAGCCAACTGCGTGCCGCTTCCAAAAACCATGTACAAAGGCAAAGTACAGAACAACCGAGAAACTAAATTCTTGTGTCCGTGTTGTCTGAGATCGAGGAGACCCAGGCTCGAAACGATTCTCGCTCTTCTCGTCAGTCTCCAAAAAATTCCAATTCGTTTACCCGAGGGCGAAGCTCTGCAGTGTCTGACCGAACGTGCCATGAACTGGCAAGATCGTGCCAGACAAGCTCTTGCCACGGACGAGATAAACACAATCCTCACAAGATTGTCCGTTCTCTCGCAAAAGCTCTCCGAAGCTGCGGCGCGAGAAAAAACCGAAAAAATCATCAGCAGCGAACTCAAAAAAGCTGCTAACAACCCGGAACTCCATCGACGAGTCCAGGCCATCGCTCCTCTTAGCGGTGTCCACTCGGACGACAGTGTTCTCAGCACAGCCGTAAGTTCCATCGATTCGCTTGATTTTCACTCAACTTTTCGTCACTTTAGATTTTTTTAAAAATTTTTATTTTCATTGTGGTTTTTGATTTAATGCATTTTAGGACGATGACGACGACGTGGTGACGATCGACGGTGACGAGCCGACTTGCAGCACATTCAACAGCAGCGAACACGCTTATTCCTATGGTAAGTCGAATATCCAGCCAATCTTGCAGTTTAAAACCCCAAAAATTAGAATCGTTGGAAATAAAAGAATACTTTTTCGTCTAATTTTGTCCCTTCGTTGTAATGCAAATTTCGTTTTTTTTCTTTCTTGCCAAAGCCAAAAAAGCCACAGCCATGAAAAGAAAAAGTTGGCCAAATTATTTATATTTAGGATTCAATCACGATTATTGAATGATCGGTTTTCGCCCCCAAAGAAATATATCGGCTCGATCAATTTACAGAATTTTGAAAATTAAGGAGACCGGCTGCACACAACAACTTTGCATTTTTTCGAACATTCGAAATTAATAAAATTCGATGAAATTCGGAGGGCTTACTCTTTTGTATTAAATATAAATATACAAATTTTTCAAGATTTTTCTTCTATACATAGTTTTCAACTTATTGAACACTAGAGTTTCCATGCATAAGCCCAAAATTCACACATATATGTAGGTATATCTTTTGGATATTGTAAACTCAAATAATTCGACAACTATGTAGACGAAAAATGGAGAAAAAAATGTGTCATCGTATTTGGTCCCAAAGAATATTATCACAAAATTTGATTAAATTCTTATCATATTCCGATATGTAGCGAAGCTCCCTAAAGAAATAAATGATGAAAATAAATATTGATCGTTGCATTGGAACGTTGAAAACTTGGACATGATTTGTAAATTGGAGGAAAAAAAGGAAAAACAATATTATGGCGTTGTATTCTAGTATCGAAATTCCAACGAAAATCGCAATCTCAAAACTCGGAGACTTCCGTAGTATTGTCGGAGAAGGCGAGAACGCGGTTAGAGGAGCTGATGATGGAGGGTGACCTGTTGGAGGTATCCCTGGACGAGACACAGCTCATATGGCGAATCCTCAGTCACACCAACAGTCCGAGCAGCGTGAGGAAATACGCGGCGTTCGAAGAGGTCCAGTCGAATCTCAATAGTGACATTAAGGACGTTAAGAAACGTGGCAGGAAGAGAAAATCCGACGAGTTTGAAATGATGAAAAAACTCGGTCGCCAGAAAGTTGATGAGAAAAGTCCGTCGAGCGTGGCGGTTAAGCGTAAGGGCGGTTTTAACAACAAAGACAAAAAAGTAGTGACTCCTGCGGCGGCGACGACGACGACAACGACGACGACGTCAGCGGCGACGACGACGACGGCGGCGTCAACGACGACGGCGACGACGCCTGGCCCATTGAAACGCGGACCGCGGAAGGTAAAATTTCTTTTTATTCATTCCCCCATTTCCAGGCCCACAGCTCCGCGTATTTTGCAGTGAAACCGTCCAATTGCGATCGAGGCCCTTAGGCTCTCGGACCTGTAACTATCGCCATTTTAGTCTGACCTCAAATTTGCAGATGAAACGAAAGGAGGGCGAAGAATTGCCGAAGAAGCGAGGAGGGAATAGAAAAAAGACGAAGCAAGACACATCGGACGAGGAGGACGATTGTGCGGCGGTCAGTTGTCTTCGGCCAAGTGGTAAGAAAGCTAAAAAATTTCCAATTCCCAAAAAAAAAACCGTTTTTCCCGATTTTTTCTCAATTTTCACGGTTTTTTTTCTTTTTTTTTCCCCCAAGGTCGCGAAGTAGATTGGGTTCAGTGCGACGGTGGTTGCGACGGATGGTTCCACATGCATTGCGTCGGCCTGGACAGAGCGGAGATCGCCGAGGAGGACGATTACATTTGCAGTAATTGCAAAGATCCCGATCAGAATGCGACGGTATGAATAAATATCAGAAAATAAAAGGATTGATTATCAGTTCGCACGAAAGTCATCCTCGAAATACTTACTGGTCACGATACAGACTTTTTTTTCTCAATTATATTATTTTCACGATTTTCTGCTTATTTGATCGTTTATTTATTTATTCCCGCAGTCCCTCTTTTATTTTCTTTTCTCCAATCTTTTTATTACAGATCCAAGAGAGCAATCGTTTTATGCGCTGAGAATTCGGACTGAAAAGTGCATCGCGTTGTTAAAACGATCCACACAACACACAAACACATACAATATTTCATACAGACAGTAGAAAAACACACAGACACTCACATTTTAAAAAATCTGAATGAATTAAGCAAATTGACGAGAGATACACATGTACACGCGCAGTTTCACGAGCGAGACTGACGAGTGACGAACTCGAAAGCATTACCACAAGGTTCTTATCACGATTTGTTGATTTTTTGAAAAGAAAAAACATTATTTTTTCTTCATTTATTTCATTCCTTATTTTTCTTGCTCGCTCCTTTCGATTCACCTATTGTTTTCTTTCGTTTTTTACACTCTCCAATCGTTCTGCATTCATGCACTAATATTTTGACGAATATTTTTGCCATAAATCTCACCATTAGCGAAAAAATTAATTAATTAATGGAAAATAAATGAAAAAAGATGAAGTTGGAATAAAAATGAAGTCGAAACGCTATACAGAACGATTGTCTTTTTGTTATTTTTGGAAATGACCTACACGATCATATGTAGTCGCGAGCGACCGATCCTCCGGACGAATCTTTAGGCCTGGATGCACTTTTTTCACTTTCTCAGTCCCAGGGATACCACAGCGCCGATACCGAACCGGAAATACTGGAAACAAGCTCCTTCGTCAAGACCTACTAGTCCGCTGATGCCGCTTGTCTCTCGAGCCTCTTTCGCTTGGAGCATCGACGGAGGCCTCTCGTCATAATCGACGGAGATAATGGACCGCGAGGCTGAACATGATTATCGAGTCGCGAGTCTTCTCGGGACGGAGCGGATGCCGAGAGGACTTTAAAATTGTCGAGGACACGCGTGAGCATCGCCCAAACTTACTTCGGCCCCTTTCATTCTCTCGAATAAACTCTCGACCGCGAATATTCGCCCAAGGTCCCCTCAAGGTCAGAAAAACGTGAAAATTGGGGAACGGGCTCTCGTACGCGAAAACACACACACACACGATTCGTCAAATTATTATCCCGTCCGCGTCTCCTTCTCTCCATCATTTTCATCCACCAAAAAATCCTCGATCGAGGAAAAAGGTGGAGGATTAAAAAAATCTGTGCTCTGTTGGAATTTTCATTTTCAAAATCCTCATTCGCCCTGCCCGCGCCACGTGTACAGACATAGACTGATCGAATTATGAATTTAGATCGTGAGAACCAAAGTCCCATAACGATGAAACATAAAAACAAAAATGCCGAGAGAGGGAGAACGAAAAAAACGGGGAATTAATTTGTTTCCACGAAAAAAATGTCGTCGTATTGAATTAATTGATAAAAATAGTTGCAACTTTTCCCATTGAGCAGCGAAGGAGAAAGAAAAGATTTGAAGGGCCATAATAGCAGGAGACGCGAGTACCGGCTCGTTGCCCTCTCCCCTCCACCTCGTTTATCGTTTTTTGTTATTTTAATTTGCTTATTTATTACTACTAAAATGAAAAAAAAAACATTATTCACGTTAAGGCGGTGATCAGGCCTCTCCAGAAACAAAAGATAAAAATCTACTCATTTCCCGTATTATGGAGAATCGGTAAATGAAATATAAATAAAGTATATGTACATAAATATGCATATATAATTAAAAAAAGAAGAAAGGTGATTCTAAGGAATTATCGTGTAAATACGCACACTCGCGTCTCCTACTTTCGGGCCCAATTATTATTTAAGCCGATTCTTGTTTGTGTATAATACATAGACGAAGAAATAGGGGTCAAGTGTGCGAAAGGGACGAGAGAGAAAAAAAAAGGTGAAGGCCGTCGGCTCGTCCGATTGTATAAAAATGATTTATTATCGAAACTTGAGAGACAAATGGTTTTATTATAAGTTAATGATAAATGAAGATTTAAAGGAGAAAAAAAAGAAATAACGTTCTCATTGGAGACTCTGAACACTTTGTACAATTATTAACTGTTAAAACGGTGAAATTTGAGTTTTTAAACAAAACTTAACGTTTATTTAGCCCATATATATATATTTACATATATATTTATAGGTATGTAATTAGAGACGTAAGAACACGAGACACAGTGTGTTTTAAATACGAAGATACCCGCCCGAGAAATACTAAAAATCATAAAGAAAAGTGGTATCGTTTAAAACAGGCTGTGACAATTTAAAGGGATGTGACATTTAGTGCGAGGCTCTTGATTCATCTTTTCACACTCTTTTCGAAACGATAACGGACATTCTAACCGTGATATTTTTAAATAATAATCGACGATGGATTTCTCTCGCATTTGAGGCCCGACGATTCTGCCAACATTTACCCAGAGTCACTCCAAATTTTTCGTTTTTTCCTCCACCGTGAAAATCCAACGAGCTTTATTTTCCTCTTAATGTTTTTCGAAAATTCAACATTCTAAGCGACGCGAAAAATAACAGTATTTTCCTCGGGACACACAAATATATTTATTTGTTTTTTTTTCTTCATTAGCCACTTCCCAAAGTTACCCATTTATTTCCACGACTTTTGGACTAACTCACGAATCACGCATCACGCAAACCAATCAGCCCTTTTCAGTTTACTATTTTATTTTGACTCGCGGGCAAATTTTTTTTCACCCTCTCGAATCCGTTTGAATGGAAAAAAAAGAAAAAAAAATACAAATAAAAATGTCTCGTTGCCTGCAACGCGTCGTTATCAACGACTCGTTCCTCCCTACACGTCTCCGGGATCCCCCTTTAAAACACACGAGACCTTTCCTCAAAAGCACGAGGATCAATGGGCTATTTACACTTCCGGTAAAATATCGCGACTTTTCCAATAAATCGAAACGGAGCAGAGTGAAGATTTGATGCGCAGTCGACAGCATAAAAATACCTATTTTACTAAACTACACTGAAATTAAAATTAGACTAGTTTAACTTACACACATCCACAAGAATATAAGCAAAAAATGATGAATAAACCTTTACAGACACACACATATATATATATATATATATGTATATATATATATATATTCACAAATATATATATATATATAAATATTTATCACGACAAAAAGGAGTAAGATTAATAAAAACGGTTTGAACGACGACGTAGTTATTTAGAGAATGAGGAAGCGACGTTTGTAAGATTATATCGTATTAATTTCTGGTAAAAATATATATTAAATGTATAAGTGTATCATCAGATATTCACTGGTACGCAAAAAAACAACTGCCTACCAAAGAAAAAGTCTACAAAATCAATGCTTTGTGTCGTTAGTTATCGATAAACCTGTTGCCTTAGTTTAGAAAGTTATTTTACATCCGTTTTTGCCTCTTTTCCTTCGTGGATACTTATTTCGTAAGAAACACGTTGCAGGCCAGACTTGAGGAGCAACTAAGTTCAATCAAGTCTCATAAAATCTGTCATAAACGAGCGCGTGATCGATTATTCCGATTATCCAACCGTTTTTTTCCTTGGCAGAAAATTCTCGGCATTTCTTTTTCATCGTCGCTCCTGCAGGACGTCGATGACGCGTAAATATAAGAAATAAAACGTTTTTTATGGCTTTTTCTTGGCCACTCGATTTTTTAACTTTACGGAAAAGATTATGCTGAAATTCGCAAATTTTGAAAGCAACGAAAAATATTGATTTTTATTTTTTATTAAAGTCTTTTTAAAAATTAGAAAAAAAGATAAAATAAATAAATTTTTTTTTTAATTTTCAATTTTTAAAATGATTCACATTTATCGAGCCGATAAATTTTTTTAGGAACAAAAACCGATCGTTTTATTATAAAAATCTGATTCTGAATAAAAATAATGAGTGTGGGCAAGAAAAAAAATGAATTTCGTTGCAATCCATCGATGCAAACTTCAACGTCATCGAGAAAGTCAGGCGACGTTGAGAATTAAGGGAAATTGTAGATTTCTTTCATTTTCGTCATTCGAAATGACGTATTCGCCGGGTATTTGTCAAGCCGAAGTGAAATGCGATACGCTTTTCACAGTCAAATTGTTTTTACCGTGCCGCCGAGTGCCGGAGCAAAGAGAGAAGAGAGTCGAGCAAGCGAGAGTGTATGGTAAACTCTCATTTGCAAATATTATGTTGAACGAGTGACTGTGTGCACGAGTGCACCAGATTCCAATCTGTGGAGGCGTCCGATGACGCCTTCGTACCATTTCTACAACACAATGAACGCTTAATTCGCTCTCTGGCTAACTCGAGAGTCACAAAGTCCAATTGAACTATTGTCGTTGTTGCTAAAGATTATAATTTTTGACATTTCTCGCGCGAATCGTACGCGCGAACATTTTTAATCGGGACACATAGAATCGGGTCAAATCTTGATGCCAAACGTTCCATCGATTGCCTCGAGCAATCGATCGAATTTTAATCGTCGCCTCCAAATTGGAAAAAAAAACGGGAGAGAAAAAAAAAATAGAAAATTCGTCACGGATGAGTCACAGGAGTGATTTTTTTTTCTCTTGTTCACAAATAACTGCAATCCCGTTCGGAGTCACTGACGGAAGAGAAGAAAAATGAGTCATTCGCCTCGCGGCTATTCCGACGTTGAGATTTCCATGACAAATCGATGTGATTGCGCACACCACGCGCGTTGACCCTCCAATGATTTTTGCAATTATAATTTACCCCGCTCGAGTGAAATCCAGACAATATCATTCGCTCAGAAAATACAAGTCTGTCCAGAATTTTTATTTTCATTCAATAAACCGCAGACTATGTTTTTACTTTTAATTTTTTCTTCACTTTTTTCAGATTTATCGTAACAAATGTTCCGTGGCTTTGCAGATCTGTATTAGCGGCTATGATTGCAGTGAGCTTGCTATTTGTCGGTTACACTCGTTAGAGACACGCGATAGAAAGAAGACGCTCGATTTAACAACAAATGTAGGTCGGACCCGCAGCTCTTGTTGGGCTCACGTGCTGTGTGCCAGGTGGTGAGTAAAATAACGTTTGTATGGAAATTTAAGCGGTACAAAAAAATCCATCATTTACCTTCTGGAACACAAAAATTTCCTGGATAGAAAAATAATCATTCGTTGCCCAAATTTTCTATTAGCAAAAACCATCGTTTTATATTACGAAGATACGATTTTTTGATTGGGTCTGAACGAGGCGAGAACATTTCTGATTCCAAGGAGCCAAAAAATTGGGCCTCGGACTTTGATTTGAAAAGATAAAAATTTGGATAGTGATGGGAAGAATTGAGCCTCAGAATTTGCAGACACCACACTGGTGCAGATTTGCATCGACGGAAATTTCAAGGGTAACAGGTTTTCAAAATTCCTCTCTTAAATTTGGCCATTTTTCGACAATAAAATTTCATTTTAAAATTTTCCAAATCATCGCAATCGATTACTCAGGATATTTTACCCCCAAAAAGTATGGTTTTGGGATCAATTTCATGCATTCATCGAAGAAATACAAATTTTGAAAAGTCCTGCAAATTTGCACCAGTGTCTTGAGTCCGTGATAAAAACAATGAAATGGCTGATTCCGGAATTTCCTCATTCTCCATCAATTGATTATAATTTGTCTTTTGTTTCATTTGATTCACAGTCTCCGATCAGTCATCGAGAGCCTGTTTAATTATTATCTCCTCCAAGAGTCGCAAGAGCGAGTGAGAAGGAGCTCGAAGGAGAGAAAAGTTAGAGGGAGACAGAAATAATGGAACCGTATGGTTTGGATTGAACAAAAGTCGAAACAATACAAACTGCAAGGTTATTGGATGATAGTAGTTTGAAAAAAAAGCTCGTTGTTGTGTCTGAGGATACACACGTGAATGCACACACCTACGGGAATTCTTTGTTTCTTTCATTCTCTTAATCTCATTCTCATTCCTACCGATCTCGTTTCTTCCTTGAGGATGGATATATATCCTCGTTGGGGGCTTTGGCCTGTGTGCGAGCATTGTCGTCCAAGAGTCCAGCTCACAATAATTTTTAAACTGGTTACTCCCTCCGCGAAGGAAAAGAGTGCGAGAGCCAAAGGACAAATGTACAGGAAAAGGAAAAAGGTAAAGAATGGGAAGCCTGACACACGCGTGGCTGCACTTGTCCATTGTGAAGGTGAGACCAGCTGGTACACACAATTCTCTATGCTCCAAGAATTTTTTCACCCCTCCCTTGTGCCCCCTCATTTTTTACAAAACCAAACAAAAAACATTTGTCTTTTTTTCTCTATTTAATTGGCTTGCTGGCTCGAATAATGAGACGAATAAAGTCACTGGCTTCAAAGTTAAAAACAAAGGAGGCACTTCTATCATTTAATTCAATGCAATTGTCTCCAGTTTTTTTTAAATCTCGATCCCGAATGAGCAACGAACCCAAATCCACTTTTCTCCGATTTTAACAAACATTTTACTCGCTTCCTTTTCCAAAACGAGACAGAAAATTCCGAGCTCATAAAATATCTCTAAAACGTCCCAACAGCTTTTTTTTTGTCGTGACGAAATTCGTCCAAAAAGGTGAAGAATTTTAACTGTCTGGTTTTTCCGACTAGAAATTGGAAAGTTTATCTTAAACTCTTACCCTCATTTTTCCTAAAATTTTATGTGTTTTAACGTTCCATTCACGTTTAGACAATGACACGCTTCTACTTTCCAACGTAATTACCGCAGGACTGATACCTTGAGGATGCTAAACCATGTTAAAAACATAAAAAGTCCCAAAAGAACGAAGAATTCGATAAAATTTGGTAAATACATTCTTTAATAATATTCACGACGATACAATTTTTTTTCAAATTCTTTTACCACATAGGACTCGAATTATTGACCACCAAAGTTCACGTGTATAAGCATAGAGTTTACATATATACAGGTATACATCTCGTGCATAAGAACTTCGATCAAACTCTCAATAATTCAATAACCATGGAGTAAAAAATTCGGAAAAATTTTGTGTTTTTATATAAACGAATTTTAATAAAATTCTCATTATTTTGACATCGCAATCCAAGGTCACAGAGACGAGAAAAAAAAAACATTTTTATTCCGCTCTCGTGTCGACTAGTTTATCAATTCTCAATATTAATGCAACAGTTAATGTTTTTTTTAATTCTACGTGCATACATGTGGCGAGTTTTGAATTTGTCATCTCTGACGACGAAACGCTATATATATATTGATACATCCAGCGAGAAACTCATATTTGTAGAGTTTTTTTTTTGACACACGTAACAAAACGTCACAATACTGCCAATTAAATGACACCGCTAACACAAACGTATTTTCTATGGCAGAGAGGGAGAGAAACGACGCTTGCCACACGAGGAGAGTGTGACTGGTCGTGGCGGTGACTCGGCCTGCGCGGTTTTGATACCCAAACCGTACGTAAGAGAGACACGGGAGTAAAGAGGGAGAGGGGAAGAAGGAGAACGAGGGAGAAAGAGAAGTTGGAAGTCGTCGGAGCTATCACGCTGTTTGTAAGCCACCACGCTGTTCAGTGCGCTCCAAGGCTGGCAAACGTCGAGACGTATACCAGCCAACGAGGTTTTTCTTTCATCAGCAATTGGTCGGAGTGACAAAACTCGCGTCTCGCATTAATATTTCGTGATTCTGACGGAAATAGCTGAGCACATATGTCCAGGAGGTACTGATCGGTCGATTAAAAATCAGATTAATTCTCCCTTTGCCATTCATCACACAAATTTCGTCCAACACACCCGGAAGTGCAATGAAGTAATATTTATTTTTTCCTCTTTAGATATTGTGACTTATAAATCGCCGAGCAGTGCTCCGAAAAAGACACGAACGCGTTATCGGGATTTTGGAATATTAGTGAATTTCTGCGCAGACTGTGTGGCACGAGAAAGAGAGAGAGAAATTATTTAGTGCGGACAAATAAAAGGACTGCCTACGAGGAAGATCACACGGAAGGATTATTCGGGCAACATGGCCACCGCTATAGACGACCGGCAAGAACTTCTCGAACATTTTGAAAACGTGAGTCCTTTTTTTCTCCTTTCCCTCATTCTTCTTATTCCTTGGGGAAAACCTTTGACGAGCTTCGTTTTTTCGTCGTTATTACTACGTCAGGACATTTCCCTCTGACTCTTTTCGTCCAAATGCCTCGCTCTCTCCCTCTCTCTCTCTCAGGAATCTCCCCCCCTCTCTCTTTCTCTCTATTCTCCCGTCCCCTATCTCTCCCTTCCCATATCGATCCATGGCCAGTATATTCACATGCCCACCTCGCGGTGTTTTAAACCTGCAACGATGATGCCTCGTGGACGCCGGGAGAGCTATATACACCGCGGAATGCGCCGGGTGTCACCGCCCTTTTTTACACCTCGCACGTTCTCATTCCTTTTTCCATATTTCCTGTTTTTCCATTCATGGGAAAAAAATCGTTTTTCTCGAAAACAATGGGGCACCGATTTTTCAACTTTTTAAAACTTTTTCCATTCTTTTTATATATTTCGAAATATTTCGGAATATTTCGCCTCTGGGAGAATAACTGAGCGTGTGCCAGAAACTTTAATCGAACCGTCAGATCCGTATTTATTGGTCCTGAAAAAATCCACGTCTCGTGAATAAATACACTCGTTCCTTTCTCCCGAACGAATAAGCTCGTCATAGTATAGTATTATTCGTATTTCTTGAGCTATCTCATTTTTCGAGGGACACAAGTTGTTTGAGCACGTGCTCGCTATCTGGCGGAATCATTTACGTTTTGGACGTCGGCAATGAGTCACGTATGTGTGTGGGGAAAAGAGAAAAGGAGAGCGAGGCGAAGAGAGCCACGAGAATCTGAGGAAATGTTGAGTTTAGCGTTTTTTTTTTCTTTTCCATGAACCACAATGCGAGCAGGTTGGGAATATTCCTTGGCGTAAGGAACTTTGAATGATTAAGAATGGCCTGAAAAATGTAAAACAGCCAGTTGGAATTTTGTTTGGTTTTGACGCTTGGAAAGTCATTCAAGTCTCACATAAATTATATTTTCTTGAGATACGACGAGTACACTGTGACGTTTGCGTGCAAGCCAGCGCGTCTTCCAACAACATTGAAACAATGACCTTGTTTGGCCGTTTGAGCGGCGGAACAACGTCACAAATGCGGGGCCGACCGGCCAGATGAAATTACTTCCATCCGCCGGTGTCCGTGCCATATATATCCTCGAGGAAAGTCTTCAATTATCTTATTCATCCCCAACCAACAAATTCTCACATTCTGCAAACCTTTCCCCTCTCTCTTTACATCCTCCAGCCACTTTAAGGAGCTCCGCTACATACGACAATATCATAAGAATTCAATTAAATTTCCTGATAATATTCTTCAGCATCAAATACGATGACACATTTTTTGTTTTTTTTTGTCATCATAGTTGTCGAATAATTCGAGTTTACAATATGCAAAATATGTACGCATATATATTTGAATCCTATGCTTGCGCATGTAAACTCTAGTGTTCAATAATTCGACAATTATGTCGAAGAAAAAATCGTAAAAAATATTTTACATTAAAATTTAATCCTAAAGAGTTTTCTCACAAAATTTCATCAAATTCTAGGATTTAAAATTTTTTTATTTATTCACAAAATTCATTAAGTGCTGGAAAATACTCCGAAAAATTCATTGCTCTCGATTCTGCTCAAGATTTTACATAGAACAGCCCATACTCGCGTGTATCAATGGAGGAACGCTTTCGAGGCTTGGAAGGGTGAAAAGCGAGTCTGTCGATTCTCCGGGTTGTTCTCGTAGCCACGGTAACGCGTACCAGCCCTGAAAAACTTGCAGCCACGTTTTTTTACGTGGCACATACATTTGCTCACAAAAATCACTTTTAAACGTCTTTTCGACATTGGAGTCGACTTGCGAGCTATTCGTTGAGTATGCAAGTTTATCAGGAGGGTGAATAGTGTTTATGGGGGTCGGAGATGATCCGGCAACGTTGTCTGCCCACATCGTCTCGACGCGCAGGGGGATCCTGCTTTTTTTTTTTTTAATCTATCACGACAAAAGCCTCGGGGCGTTTGTGCCGAGGGTCGAGAGGCTCTTGGTCATTTTTACACGCGTTACCACCCTCCATCCAACTCGAAGCCTCTGCAAAATGTTTCATTCCTCAATTAAAACGTTTTCTTACGTATCAATGCCTCAAAAGTCTCGTCTTCTCTACCAGACTTATCGTTTCGTCCTCGATCCACAAAAAATACATCATCATTCTTATTCCGGTTTAAAAAAAAATTATACCGAGGTCGCGATCGTAACGGAACAAGGATCGAGGAAACACATTCCAGTCTTGATAATTGCACGTTGTTTATTAAAAAATTAGTGTCATCGTATTTAATGCTGAAGAATATTATGACGAAATTTGATTGAATTCTCATCATATTTTCGCATGTAGCCAAGCTCCTGAATGATTCTTGGATGAAAAAAAAAATTCTCTAAATTGTTCGATACTCTTTGGGTGAGAAAATTGGAATAATGTCATAGAATTGAGCGTGCTGCTTATAGGAGCGATAAGAAAGGCGAAGATAAAACTTGATTATTCAAAAGTCTCGTTAGCCTATCGGGCTTTATTTGCAAGTTGCGTATTCCCGAGGTCTTGAATACTCCAAGATACGCGAGGATGGTTATGCAACCGCGGGGCTCTCATTGTTATCACTTTTCTTAGTTACAAGCCTCGAGCCTTACAACACGAAAATCGAAATGAATCGAAAAATTGATTTCCAAGTTAATTCCTAGCGGAATTCATATTTTCATCTTCGCAGCTTGTTATTCGAGGCAATTAGTCTTCGTTCGAATAAAACTCGAGTCTGTTGTTCGAGGCGTGTGAAATTATTCACGAATGACGAATCTCCAGGCTGTGCTATTCATTCATAACGATCGCGTTTCATGTTCGCCGCATACGTCGCTACGGAAACATTATTTCAACCAGCTAAATAAAAAAAAAAAACGTATACGGTCGAGGCAAGAAATTCCTAAGCTCGCACCGTCTTCTCAAGTCGTGCTTTTCTGCATTAATTTCACGCTCGTAACTGTGAAATCGTCGTGGTCCAATCTAACAACGATCTCGACCACACTCCACTGCAGAATTTCCTTTTCCTCCTCCTCCTCCTCCTCCTCCTCTTCTTCTTCGAGTTCTCGGATGTGGAAATAACCGGCCACAGATATTTCCCAATCAACATTTCATTTTCGGTTCGAGCTTAACGCCGCTCACTTGACTCTTCGATTATATACGAACCTCGTGATTCAGAAACTCCATCATTTTCTAATGAGCAATTGTCACCATTAAAAGAATGAATCATTCGATCGTATCCGCGATCAGAAAAAAGAGATTTATTGAAAAATAACAAAAGAGTATATTTACAATAAATTTCTTTGAATTCAATACTCATTCATTGAATCCCAAGAAATATTAATGCTTTTCAAATACTAGGATTGAGTAATTTTTTAATAAATATAACATTTTATTCATTAAAATAATATTTAATAAAAAATATAATAAAATAAAATAATACATAAAAATTAATATTACGTTCGGATTTAAATTAATTCATTTCTTTCAGTCCAATGAATTTTATTGATTTTTAATAAATCTTTCTTTCTGGCTGCGGGCAATGAGTTTTCTTCTTAACGAACGCACCAAGAGGAGAAAAAAAAACACTCCTGACATTTGGTTTTTCGGAAAATGTCAGCTGCAACGGATCATATAAATAAACAAGACTTTTTGCAGGGGGAACTTTGAAAGGGACTAAATATTATGGCCACGTGCACACGCACAGACCCCATAGAGCGAACGTTGCGGTGGCACGCGTTTGTCCCTTCCTCACAAAATCTCTTTTTTTCCATTCAACTCTCGCTCTCTATTTTTAAAACGATCCTGGTGGTCTTTCCCATTATTTTTAATATTCAATAATCCCATTAGTCCATTATCCCTCGAGATTATTAAAATCTCCATTTTTTTTCTCTTCGCTAATTAACTTTTTTTTTCCTTAACCGAAGTTCAGCCCTCGAGCCAAAGGCAATCGGGTAATTAGATCTATCTTACGTTATGACATTTCAAAATTCTTCGCAAGGCTCGCGGTTATCTCGTTGAACGAAAATTCCATCGTCAAGCATTAGACATCGCGATTAGAGCATAAAAATTCGGTTTTTCGTATGCTGAGTCACGCGTTCGATTTATCATTGAAATTCCAAGTGATCAACAACGATTTTTCAACTTTTATTATCATTTTTCCGAAAGCTATGACTCGACGAAATAATTTGGAGGTTTTGGGCTGACTAAAAGGTTGCACCGATTCGGCAAAGCCGCCGAGTCAATGAGGCTGAAGAAACTTGTGATTTACGCGTTTGTACAACAACCGGAAAATTAAAAGAGTTTAAATGAAAGAGAGTTGGGTTAGAAACGGTAGAGGCAATTATGACGAATTATATGTGAAGAAGGAAAAAGAGTTGGGAATCGCTGAATCAGACTCTCTGTTGATGGTATTAATTATTTATGTTTGTGTCCACAAGACAGAGCATTCTCAAGTTGGTCATGGAAACGAGACTCGTTTCGTTTTTTTCTTTTTTTTTTTTTCGTATTTTCATAAACGAACAACGTGGCTCGATGTTTTATTCTAGCTCCCACAATAATATACACACGTATGTGTGTACAGGAGCAGGGGAAAATTCATTCTCACGTATGATACAGTTCCTTTTATACGGGACAGCTAAATAACCTTTTGTCTATTACCCCCACGTGTCTCACGCTCCCAGATCCTCATTACTCCTCTATTCCTCACCAACACTTTTTATAATTCGAGCCTTGCTCGCTCTCCGCGGAATTACCCGCTTGTCGAAAAACTATCCACCCTCAGCAATTCTTTTGTCAGACTCTTTTAATCGCATAAATGGATATTTGTTGTTTTTATGGACTCGCAATCAGGCCTATGGTGAAATATACATTTTTTTTTGTTGCCAATTTGAAACAGCGCACGAGACACATCGCTCGTCATGTTTGGATGACTCAGTCCGGTTTATATTTACGATTATTCACGTATCAGCTTCCTTATGCATATTCGAGGGGACAGGACTCCTGTCTGGTCGACGTGAAGCTCCCAATCAGTCCCCAGTGACAATGACGTCTCGAGTTTCGAGCCAAGGGTCAAATCTGCCAAGCTAAGACGATTTGCTTCCTCATAGAGCAAGCTATGTGACGGTGAACATTTTTTTTTCACCAGTTTTCAATGTCCATGTCTCCCAAAACGTCGAAAAATCATATTAAGAAAAATTCAAATAAAATTCAAACGTTCATTACTCGAGAACGGTTCGAGCTACAGGGCTCCCGTGTTGCACAGATTTTAATCCATACGCGCTCTTCATTCTCTGATAATTTTGTTCGAATCACTAGAAAAATACGAATTCTACAGCATTTTGAAATTTTCAAAAAAATCCTCTCGACGCTCTAGTTTCCGCAAATTTTCAGATTTATTGCTCATTTTTTTTTTATTCATAGAGTATCGTAATAGGAAGGTTGGTATTAAATTTGGGGAATATCGGTCGAACGGTTTAAATTTTATGATTTTTCGAATTTTACGAAAATGTGAGATTTTTTGAAAAAAATCGTTCAACCGCATTAATTTTCGTAAATTCTTCAAAATATTGTGTACAAGCTTGTACTTTCTCTTTACTTTCCAAAAGAGTTGTCAAAATCGTGTAATTTAAATGCAAATCGGAAAAAAAAACTGAAAATTGTTTTTTCATGAGAATCACAGTTTCTGTTTGGCATAACGTGTGTCTAAATAACGAGCCAATTTTATTTAGATCGTGGTCAAGCTCAGACAACTCGAAGGCCACACAAGGATCGCTCTCTAATTAATTTTTCGATTATTATCATTGTTTGTGTTGAAAAACTCGAACCGATCGAAAACACATGACTAACGTGAACGTTTGACAAGACAAAGTTGCTTATTCAGCTATTACGACGTGTCAATTAAAAAGAAAGCGATCAAGTTGTCTCAGGTAACTCGAGTATGAATCACAATGTGTACCTCCACGAGGAGATAAACGATACACACGAGTCTCGTATTGCCAAACAAATTGCAGCAGCAGGTTAGCATCCGTGTTTTTTTATTCCATAATTCTGTGTACAAATTAACCGATCGTCGTTTCGAATGTCACGTACTCTCGTTGCTGCGCAGTAAATCGTCGATGCTTTTTATTTTGCTGCTCAAACGAGCAACGAATTAATTTTCTAAGACTTTTTAAAACTTGGCTCTTTATTTTTTATTGCTTCCGACTTCCTCGTGGATAATTGTTGCCTGCGCGAGTCTTTTCTGTGCCCAAGGAAGTCCGATGTGGTTTAACCACGATAGGAACTTGAAAAAAAAATTATTTTCTCGTCCCCCGAGTGGTGAATCACTGCGCAGCATTTATTTTCATTTTCCTCCTGAAAAATCATTAATAATTGGCCCTTATCGCTGTCTACTCTGCAAATTTGTCGAGAGACAATTTCCGAATGATATTGCGACTGAAATAACTGGATGAACGATCCTGCCTCATCGGAGAACGAGAGAGAAACTCTCGAGTGACGAAAAGAAATGCGAATCGCAGGGGAAAGGCAAAATGATAATTACAATAAAAATGATTTATCTGAATTCCGTTGCACACACTGCCAAGAGAGTTCCTGCTCTTCTTCCTTATCACACGCGAGTGGGTGGCTACGAGTGAATCATTCGCCACTTTCTTTTCTCCTCATTAACATTTTTTTTTGCTTTTTGGGTCCGAAAAAGTGTGATAAATCGATTAATCTTTCAAACGAATCAAATTTTTCGAGTCGATTTTTTTTTTTTGGCAAAAAATCGATCGTTTTATAATTGCAGTTTAATTGTGAACATAAATAATGAACTTTGGCAAAGAAAAACATTAATTTCGTTGCATTCCAATAATGAAAACTCGAACGTGATGAAAACAGCGCTTCTTTGTACTGAAATAAATCGTTGAACCAATAACGAAGATGCACTCGATTAAAAGCCACTTGGCACTTCCGTTTTACGCAAACTCGTGGGCATTAACTTTTTTGCTGGATATTTTATGTTCGAGCTCGAGGAGCCCAGCAAAAGTTTTTAGTTGCGTGCTCTCGTGGGATAAAAATCAATGTATGACCGCAAATGAAACTGCAATTGAATCAATTAAGAGCAATCGAAGCCAGTAACGTAAGCCAGAGATTTTTTACTGTCTCGTCTGTAGTGTCCCTCGAGGCACTAGCGAAAAAATTGAAAGATTTTTGCCAAGAAATATTTATGGAAAAGAATAAATAAATAAAAAAAACACAAATGGAATGAAAAATCGTTAGATATAGCATCGAAGGCCAACGATGTCACATAAATTGCAATGATTTATTCAAAACACGAGGAGACGCATCGTCTTACTCATTTAATCGCGTTGGCCTGATTTTTTTACTCGGACATGGACGCACTACGTGCTATTAAATATTTTTTTCCAAAGGTCGTTTAGATCGAGAAATAAAATTAATTTCGTTCTCACATCCTAGTCGAGCCGTCTCGCTTGTTAACAATATTCCAGAACGCTCCGGAGGAATCCGGAAAAAGGGTACGTACTCCAAGTACAAAATACCGGAGTATTTCTCATCGAACAACAGACCATCAAATCCTTTCACTTGAGAAAGCACGAGGAATGCATAACAAATGAGCGAGCAATCTTAACCTAACTACTGTTGACGTTATAAATCGGGGAATCGATAAGAAACCAAGAAAAAAAATGAAACAGCGAAAAAAAAAAATTAACAAATAAAAATTGATTAAAATTTTTTTATTTTTATTGTAAGTCGAGTTAAAAAATTATTCCCTAAGCGTGGGCACGATAAAATCCTCCGTACCTCGTCACACCACAAACATTCGACATAATCCAACTTTTTTCTACATCCAAGTGTTTCTTCTATTTATTCGCTACGCTCAACAATGATCCTTCAACGTTGCGGCGTTGCTCAAATTCAAGGCTGAACTGTGTGGCTACTTTGCGTTCTCAATTCGTCCCTCCCTCTCCCTTCCTCACTCGTCCTCGTCGTTGAATTCAACTCCCACGCTTGTTCAAGTCCGCATGCACAGACTGACTTTTCTCAAACAGGTAGCCATAAGACGCAAATACCCATACATATGTATAGAATTTCTATGTAGCTCAGCTCGTTGGAAATGCTCGTTCAACCGCGATCTCGAGACTCTTATTTTTAAGAAACTAGAAAACTCAAAATTCGGGCATCCCGAAGCTAATTTTTTTTTTGTTTTTATTTGTTTGACAAAATTTTCTCATTTTTTCTGCCATTTTTCCACATTCCCTAAAATTATTATGGACGGAAATCGGCAAAACCGTGTCCCGGAGTACGAATTCGAAATTTTTGCACTTTGTCATTTATTCACAAATTAGAAATATTGTTTTTAACCATTTTTTATCATTAAATTCGGGAATTTGATAAAAAAAAATTTTAATATGAAAAATTGATTTATTTTTCTGCAACGCAAGGAATTAACGTTTCGGGTAAATCCTCTGGAGATATCGAGACAAGCCCGGCGCTATGCTCAAAGTCTGTCATAAGCCCTTTGCAATGTCCCGATGAAACATCTTCGAAGAATTTTTTTTCCCACATCGGATTTTTGCTCCGTATCGTTGGGATCATGTTCCTGTGTTTATTGTTCCATTTCCATGTTTTTGTTTCGGAGTAGATTAATACGATTTTAAAGAACAAACTAAAGTGTTGGGTAATTTTTAATTTTATCACAGAAAGGATTTTTTTTATCGTTGGTTATTGAACGCACCGATAAGAATCGCTGATACGTAATCGCCGTGGAACGGAACTCGCAATCAGTCACACGGCGGACATTGCGTCAATTTCTCATCATTCGTGGTGCTCCATCGAAATTTATTCCTTGAAAAAAAAAAAATAAATAAAAAACAAAAAAAAATAAAAATAAATAAAATAAAATATAAATACAGTTGCAATATGGAAATGCAAAATATGCCAAAGTGGGACGTCGTCGAAGAGTACCTCAAAGATTTGGTCTACTTGTTTGAATTAGTGAGTCGATCGTCCAATCGGTCCAAAAATCGAACAACGCCCAATCGATCTTTGATAACGATGATGAATTTTTCGATTATCATCCGCACGTGTTTTGATTGAATTTTGAGATTTCGACGGAATCGAGTCCATTGGAAGATCCATCGGTTTTCTTATCAATTAATCATCCATGAGTTTTGGACTCGTGAGACTTTACACTCCCTCTTTCACGTGACAAGGATTTTTTAATAATTTTTGTTTGTTTTTTTTTTTTTTTTTCGACAGATCGACGTCAACAGAGATGGATTCATTGACCTGACGGAATTGCGCAATGCCCTGGACAGGGTTGGCTTCAAAATGCCCGGCTACAAAGTGCGCCAAATGATCGAGGAATACGACGACAAGGACCGACCCGAACACAAAGGACGATTGTCCTTCGACGAATTTGAAAAACTTTGCAAAGAGCTCAAAGCCAATGAACTCGGCTCGACCTTCAAGGCGGTTGTCTCGAAGAAAGAAAACCTCGAAACTCTCGGGGGAATTTCTGAGGCTTCCAGCGAAGGCACTACTCATTCTGTTCGTCTTGAAGAACAATTGGCTTTCAGCGATTGGATCAATACCAATCTTGGATCCGACCCTGATCTCAAACACTTATTGCCCATCGATCCAGAGGGAAAAACTCTTTATGACAAGGTCAAGGATGGCATACTCTTGTGGTAAGCTTGACATCGAATTTCTACTCAATTTTCATCTTTTAGTGAGAAATGTTAGCCTGCCCCCATGGAATATGCAAATGTCCATGGAAAGTAAGAAGTTTCCGAAGAAAAAAGAAAATTTTCCCCACCATTTTTGGGAAAAAGCCTCAGCCCTTTTTATCTTCAATTTTCTTATTTTTAATCGTGGCCTAATTTTATTTTTTAACAGCAAAATCATCAATCACTCGTGTCCCGACACAATAGACGAGAGAACGATAAACAAGAAGAATTTGACGCTGTACAAAAAGCACGAGAATTTGACGTTGGCATTGTCGTCAGCCCAGGCGATTGGTTGTAACATCGTGAACATCGATGCCCACGATTTGACGAAAGGAAGTCCACACTTGGTGCTCGGTTTGCTTTGGCAAATCATAAGAATCGGTTTGTTCAACCAAATCACACTGGAGAATTGTCCGGGTCTGGCGACGTTGTTGCAAGACGGGGAGAGGATCGAGGACCTTTTGAAATTGTCACCGGAAGCGATATTGTTGCGTTGGGTAAATCATCATCTCGAGCACGCCGGCATTGCTCGGAGATGCAATAATTTCCAATCGGACATAACCGATTCAGAGATTTATTCGCACCTGATAAAGCAAATCGCACCGAGCAGTAGCGAGGTCACACTCGAGGCATTGATGGAGCCAAATCACACGACCAGAGCGGAGATTATGTTGCAACAAGCAGCTAAATTGGGCTGTCGAAGTTTCGTCACACCGAGCGACGTTGTCAATGGAATTTATAAGCTCAATCTTGCCTTCGTTGCTAACATGTTCAACAACTATCCGGGCCTTGATAAGCCCGAGACGAATATCGAAGGCCTTGAGTCGATCGAAGAAACGAGGGAGGAAAAAACTTACAGAAATTGGATGAATTCGATGGGCGTATCGCCCCATGTTAATTGGCTTTACTCCGACTTGGCTGACGGTCTTGTAATCTTCCAATTGTGCGACATAATCAAGCCAGGCTCAGTAAAATGGCCACGTGTCCATAAAAAGTTCACGAAACTCCGAAAATTCATGGAAAAATTGGAAAATTGTAATTACGCGGTCGAGCTTGGCAAACAGATGAATTTCTCACTGGTCGGCATCGCCGGACAAGACATCAACGATGGAAACGCCACGCTGACTCTCGCTCTCATCTGGCAACTCATGAGATCTTACACCCTCTCGTTACTTACCTCCCTCGCAGCAACCCCTGGCAGTCGGGAAGTCGACAAAGAAATCGTTCGATGGGTCAACTCGAAACTTCAAGCTGCCGGAAAAACCAGCAGCATCAAAGGCTTCCAGGACTATGCCATTTCCAATGGCAAACCCTTGATCGATCTCATCGATGCCATCAAACCTGGCACTGTCAATTACGATCTCGTTAAGGAGGGAGGCAACGCATCGGTAATTATTAAATAAAATCACATCAAATAAAAATATAATATTTGGCCATTTTTCGACAATAATTTCAAAATCATCGCAATCGATTACTCAGGATATTTTACCCCTAAAAAGTATGGTTCCAAGATTAATTTCATGCATTCATCGAAGAAATACAAATTTTTGAAAAGTCCAAGTGCAAATTTGCACCAGTGCAGTGACTGCGTGACCTCAAAGGCAGTGTGGTGTCTACGAGTCAGTATTTTGCTCAAAACTAAGATTTCCTTTTTTTTTCTTCATTTTTTCCAGGACAATTTGGACAACGCGAAATACGCGATATCGTTGGCGAGAAAATGCGGAGCGAGAGTTTACGCTTTGCCCGAAGATATTGCCGAAGTAAAGCACAAAATGGTAATGACGGTGTTCGCGTGTTTAATGGCAATGGATTACATACCCAACATGGATTCGGCTAAGCAGAACAACGTCAACGACGTTAACAACGTCAGCAACATAAACAACGTCAATAACGTGAACAACGTCAACAACGTCAACAATGGACAATAATGTCGATCCTCTATTTACGTGAGAACATGCGGAGAGAAGCAAAGCCCGAGGCTCGTTGAATTATTTAGCAAATCGATCGATTCACCGCGTCATTCCAGCTCCCCGAGTTTTTTCCTCCATTTTTATTCATTTTAATGAACGAAATGATGAAAAAATTTCTTTCCACAAAAAAAAACGATGCAATCGGCATGGAAATAAATGGAGAAAATAATTCCACGTGCTCCGGGCAAAGCTTCTCGGAGTTTCTCGTATCCCGCGACGTAATAATTGTATATATAACTTTAGATGGATAAGTTAGCTTGTTCCAAAATCAATGCGTGATTTGGCTTCGACGGGCTCCACGGCGTTTTCGCTAAAATATTATCGCTCAATTGATTTTTTCTGTCCCACAATTTTGCGTCCCATTTTTTTTCAATCCGACAAAAAAAATCGAGCCGATCAACATTCCAGACGATTTTTATACCGAAATGTTGAATTTTTCTGCAAACTTGACACGAAACGTGTAGCAGATTATTCGTTGCTTCGTGCCTCACGCGAATGCAATTTTCTTCGGCCAGAGCTCTCCTTCTTTTCGGACGCAAAAACCTTTTTTTTTTTTGGCACTTCATTATTTCACTTGGGCTCGTTGATAAAATGCGATACTCGCTAATGCAGACGCTCGTCTCTAAATAACGGAGCAGAGTTTTAGATATAACTGATCGTGCCATGAGAGACGTTCGATAGCATGGAAAATAACGATTAAAGAAAGCAAAGATTGCACCAACTTTTCATCACTATTCTCGCACGATTTGCTTGTTTATTTTTCCGTTTATTTTCCACAATAATAAAAGTTTAGGGCAAGGGATGAACCTCGTTCGAAAAATTCAACTAAATGAAATTTTTCGTTTCCTCGGAAACGCCAAGTTCGGCAAGTTGAATCAAAGATTTACGCTGATACTCGGAGTATATAGGGATCGTATTTAATAATAAATAAAACAGCGAATGAGTGAGACTGTCCGATTGAGAAAAAAGTTATCCTTTTTTCTTCAAACACCAATAAAATCGTTATACGTATTCGATAATGCGATGATGGAATTATTATTCGCACTCAATCGTCAAACGTCACAGCAGAGAATCCTTTATCTCGTGTCTTTTCAACTCTAATCACTAACGCATCCATTTGTATACGTGAATTTGTACCACTATGAAAATTAAATGATAGCTCTAAATAATCATCGCTTCCCTCATAACGAGTGGCCTCAATGATAATGTACGATTAAGGAGAATGGCTAAACACAAAAATGTTGCCATCTTGAAAGCATAAGAAAATTCTAAATGATTAGAATTTTATGAAATTTCGCGAGCATACTTTTTAGCATTAAATATTAATATACAACATTTTTTACCATTTTTCTTCCACATAATTCTCGAGTTCTTGAACACTAGAGTTCACGTGCATAAGCATAGGATTTATCTATATGTATGCATATCTTTTGCATATTGGAAACTCAAATAATTCGACAACTGTGCAGACGAAAAATAGGAAAAAAATTGTGTCATCGTATTTAATGCTAAAGAATGTTATCACAAAATTTTATTAAATTCTTATGATATTATCGTATGTAGCCAAGCTCCTTAAACGTTGAAAAAAAAAAGAATACAATAACGGTTCTTACCGACATGCCCGGGGCATTTGCAATGTTGAAATTCGAAGAGAAAGCAATGAGCTCGTATAACGAGACGAATTTCAGTGAAAAATATGGATGAAGCGAGGGAGGTAAACGCACGTGGGGTAAAAGTCATTCGATAAATAGGTCAAACGGCGTCTAGATAGATTTACATATATTATATATTAATTATTATTATTAATATAATTAATACAATTATAATAACTGCAAACGATAATCGTCAACGACTCGTACGTCGTCCAATTCCAATATTCGATATAAAAAAATTCAAAAAAGGAATCAATTCCATTCAACAATAAAAGACAAATTCCCACTTTGGTGGAACACGAAAAAATTATCCACGTACGTATCGTTTTGCGATAACGATGTACATGGACGTAGAAATAGTTAATAACTTTTTGTTTTTAGATGTAACTCGTAACTTAAATAAACAAACAGTTTCAGCTAAGTTTTCATCCGTTCTTTCATAAAAATATTTCTCTAGACAAAATTAATTGTTCTCAACGAGACTAAATTTTCTTTTTCTTTCATTAATTATCAAAAATCTGATTTTTTCTTTGCTCCTTCAGGCTGCAGGTACGTATATGTCGCTGAGACCGATGGACACCGTAATGGTATCTTTGACTATGAATTTCATGGTTTTCGACGTCATCGTGCCTTCCGTGTAACTCGTCGAGGTGAAATTTTCGTTCGTTATCTTAATTTTGTTTATCGATGATGTCTGCAAAGTGAACAAGTTTATGGTTGTCATTAATTTGATTAATTTAATTACATTAATTAAATTGAATTACATTAATCCAATTAAATTAAATTATATTGTATGCATTATATAACTATATAATTATGTAATATTATTTTCAATTATTATTAATTATTATTTATTCTATATTAATTTGTATATTTTTCATTTTATTAATTGGCTTAATTTTAATTATTAAAATAATAACAAAATAATAAATTGATTTTATTAATTCAATTAATTTAGTTAATTCGATTAACTTGATCAATTCGATTAATTTGATTAATTTAAAAAAAATAAAAAAAATGACGAGGCCAAGGATAAAAGATGAATAAATGTGTTAATATTTGTTTCTAGAAATTCACCACGTTTGAGAAAAGTTGACTGCCGTGGAGAACGTCGTTTTGTCCACGACTGCCGAAGAAAAAATCCTGAAAGTGTTTGCAGTTGGGAATCTCTTTGGTGCGATTGACATCGAGAATCCAAACTGCAGTCTCGTCAAAGTCGTCCGGATGTGACATCAATTTGAAGAAACCATCTTCGAGTTTTCTCGGATTGGACAAGTCGAGAGGACGGAAGTTTGCTCTCGTTTTGACGGGACAATCGTCAACGATCGTGACGGTCTCGAGCCTCGAGGAGCCACGTCTTTCTCCGTCGAAATCGACGTCGACGTTCAAGAGGTCTACGATTTTTTGGATCATTCGCAAAGAACGTTCGGACTTTTCATTGCACGAGGATATTTTCACTCCTGTCTCGTCGAACTCGAGGAGAAATTTCTCGTTGGTTATCGTCGCGAGATCGTCGATCGTCGGGTCCGGAGGCAAAATCGTTCTTGACGAATAATTCAAAAATGTTTGGTCGTGCGATATCCTCGTGTCCTTGAAACAACACCACAGACTTATCGGGTCCGGAGTACACGACATCGTCCCTTCCAGTCTGTAATCCGTGCTCAAGGATTTCGAATTTTCTACCAAGGCACTTGAGTTCACGAGAACGTGAAAAAAAAACGTTGGCTTGTAGTCGAAACGACCGGACGGCACAACCAAATCAACCGCTGCAAACAAAATCAAACTCTGTTTGAAAAGTCTCGCCCTCAAAACTCCTCCTCTCACCAATTAAATTATTATTATTTTTTTATCATTTTTTTTTTGTACACACCGAGGAGATACGGTATGACGAAAAACTTCATGACTGTGCCTCGCGCTGCTACGATTTCAACTCGGCCAACCGTTCGTTGCTTCCTTTTATAACCTGGCGCAATAGAGTATCAACCAATTTTCTTTATTCGATGTACTCTCGAGCACCAGAGAGCTTGTATTTTCGAATCGTCACTCGGAGCGTGTCATACATTTAATGAAAAACAACTCCCCTTGCTCTCGTGCCTGTACGTCGTCGGTGCTACGACAATCATCAATGTTACATTATTTATATTCGGACCACTCAAAATGACGATGACGTTGCGATCGACTAAAATTCCATATTTTTAATTATCGACAAATTTTTCACCTCAAAATCCATTAAAATCGATTTTTTGAATCTTTAATTTTTTAATTTTATTTTTTAATTTTAATTTTAACTTTGTAAATTGTTCATTTTTTGATTTTTTCATTTTATTTTTTAAAATTTTTAATTTTAATTTTTTTTCATTCTTTTGGTTTCGGATTTGGATTTGGAGTATGGAAAAAAATTTAATTTTAATAAAATTGAAAAGAAAAATTGTTTTTTTGACGTTGGAAATATGTGGACTCGATAAAACGCAGTTTTTTGGGACGAGCTAAAAATTGGTCCACCGAAAGTGAAAATGCCTGTAGGGATATTTGTGTACGTACGTACGTACGTACAACAATTTGCTTCGATGAAATGTAATATCAACAGATAGAGTACAATTTGTGACGTAGAGATATGTGCGTGGGTAGAGAGGCAAACTATTTTACTCTAGATCATTCACAATTTGTCACGTTCGACCTCTACCACAGGATTAACTGTAATGGAACATTGGAGGGAGAATATAGTCCGTGACATGGACACGAAATCATTGATACCTCGATTAATGGACTCTGGTCATCTTGAGGAAGAAGCTTTTCTCTTTTTACCTAAATTTTTCGATCGAGTCGTCGTCGAGCCTGAGGATCCATTGACCAATCTCAGGGAATCGTTATAAATTAAATATATAGCCACATGTTTCCTAAGCAACTCGATTTAATCATCAAAGTTTCTTCCAATCTTTATTACGACACAATTAATTCTTCCTCGCTCCCAGACTCTCTTTGCTCCGTTCCGAGTCAAAAGAAATGATCGTTTTCCTGTTTCATCGAAAATTCATTATTTTTCAAAACAGAGCCCAACATTTCGTACAGAATTTGTGAAAAATAGTGGGACACTCTCTTTTACTAATGAAAAACCGAATTTATTGAAAAAAATTTGGAAAAGTTCATTTATTATCAAAATAATTATCAATATGATTGAAAAATGAATTTCTCGTTGCATCGCCCATCGATGCAAGCTCCAAGATCATTTTCTTGGCATTTATGGAAGACCTAACGAAGTTTTGTTCTCGATGTAGCACTTGAGCAGTTGGAATCCAGTTTGACAGTCATTTGCTGCGGCTGCGTTTGAAAAAAGCCAAAAAAAAATGGAAAATCTTGATAAGAACGATGGATGGAAAAAAAATAAGAATCGACGCAGGCTCGAAGATTAAATCCTTACTGTGATTCATGCACGTGGCCATGAAGTTTTCGACGTTGTTGATGTTCAAGAGATCGGGAAGTACGGAGCGGGCGACGTCGTTGTTGAAAGTCCCGTCAGTGTTCATCTGATAAATCCGAGCACACGTTTCTTCAAAAATTATCCAATTCATTCATGTTCCCGGAAACTTACTATTCCCATTTTTTTCCAGATGCAGGCGGTGACGCAGCCGAGCCCATTCGCGCTGTAGTAACCCATCCCAGTTTCTGCTGCATCTGTCAAAAGATCGACGAAATAATTTTATTTTTATTGATTTTTTTTTTTAACAATAACACTAAATTATTGATTTTTTCTCTTTTGTCGTCACACTATTTTTGTTTTTCTCTTGTTAATTTATTAGCACGTGGTTGTGATAGTTTTGCTTACTTCTGGTCCGATCGTTCTCGTCCTGACAAAGTCTTTGGTACTCTAATCGTTGTGCTTTTTGCTCAGCGGTTCGAGCATTCTGGAAATATCGTTGATGACAATTATTAATGAGAGCGAACGTGTTGGAAAGGCTTGAAGAATACTGGAGGAAAAGAGGAAGCAACTTACGCCAACAACGACAAGGTAAAGGGCGATAATGATGATGCAACTCTTCATTATTGTGTTGATTGGGTGATTAAACTTTTATATCTACGATCCTGGGCACTGAAGAGGAAATTTTGTTTGGAAAGATCGATATTCCGTTGCGGACTGAAAGTTTTATCAAAAAATCACAAAAATTTAGGCATTGCAGCGAGAAATGTGGGAGAAAGTTTGTTCGGAAAGTAAATTTTTGAAATCTCAATCGTAAATTTTGCTGACAGTTTCGTTAAAAATAAAAAATATTGTCAAAATAACGAAAATATTCAGAAATATTTTTCAAATATTTGGAAATATTTTTTAAATATTAAATTATCACAGCGATCGACGTTTTTTGACAAAATTTAATTTTCAGTGTCCTAGTCCCGATTGAGGATTGGCTTGTTATTCGTACAGCTGATGCCTCAAACTAACGCGACTGCTGAGAGTCTTGGCCATTTAAATGCGTCGTATCGCGTATGGAAAATTCCTACGAGAAAGTATTTCGCGTGGTCGCTTTGGATTCTCGAGAGCCCCTTTCCTTCCCCTCTTATTTTTCGATCTATTTTTATTTTTATTTTTTCTCCGAGACACCGCGAGCTACGAGGAACGTGCGATAATCGACAAGTCCATGAAGGATTGAATCTTTTTCATGCGACGATATCGAACTACGGCACGGGGTCACTTCGCCTCGTTCGACCTCCACCACAAGAAGAAGCTTAATTAGGATCGTCAATTAATTAACGCCAATCGCTTTACGGTGAAGCAGAAAAATGCGTTTTTTTTTTTTTTTTTTTTTCCACTAAAACTTAAAATCCAGTCATCAGATTACGTCTCAAGACCGTTGTCTTCTTTGAATTCGTCAAAGCTCCATTGAATGGTCGATTCGTAAATTGCGGCATTACAAAACTTGCCATAGCGCTCGGGCTATATAAGACGAGCTCGTTGCATCTCGACAATGTCACTGCATTGGAAAATATCAAGTGGACAAAATGTTTTACTGGGTCATTCCTTATCTCGGTTATTATTACACGTTCGTAATCTTTTTTTTTTTGCATTTCATGAAATTTCATCGAGGGAATTCGGAGTTTTTTCCGAGTTTGTTGCCATTTTTTCGTTGAATAAACAGTCGCATATTCCAGTATATTCCAGATCCATGCACGAACCGAAATATATTTGGGAAGAAATGGCTTCGGCAGCTTCAGCGAATACTCGGGAACCTTCAAAGGGAAAATCGCTTTGGAAAATTCTAGCTACGTGACTCACTTTGCTCTCTATTCTCCCAGACAAAGTCCAATATCCTTCTCATCATTAACCACCGACGATTCGACACAGAAATGTCTAATTTCTTGTGAAATAAATGTTGCGAATTAAAAATTGTACAAAAAATTTATTTTCCATATTTTATTCGTTTGAAAATCGTCGTCAAATAAAATTGACAGAATATATAGATCAGCATCGACATCTGGAGCTTGATCAGTTCCCTTAAAATTGGCGAAATCGATGAAAAAGTGGATCAAGCTGGACCAGTCTGGATGCTGAAGTTTGCAACGTTGAAAAACAAAAAAAAATGATTTTTATAAATAATTTTAAAAAATTTTCAAACGATCCACATTTTTCGAGGCGATTTTTTTTTTTTTTTGCCGAAAAATCGATCGTTTTATAATCGCAGTTTAATTCCAAATATAAATAACGAACTTTGGCGAAGAAAAAAACGAACTTCGTTGCATTTTATCGACGTCATCGGTTTGAGTCGAAAAAAAATGTTTCCCAGTAACTCGAATATCGTCCTTAATCCTGATGACCTTCGAAATTGCCTCACAGCTTTATCGAATCCATCGCAAACGACGTCGTTCGTCTTCGAACCACGTGGCATCCTTTAAACGTCGCCAGAATAATTTTGCGGAGTCATCGAGACCGGAGAGTCAGGACGTGACGAAAAATGACTGGCGATCGGTGTTGTTGCAACGATTTAAGTCCCGCAGCGTTCGTTGCTTTCTGTTATCATTTGTCGACCTCTGTGCGAGGATTAACGATGATTGGATGTTGAGAAAAAATATAGTACGCGCATTTTATAAATGAACTCGAGTCGTTTGTCTTCGTTGGAGATAAAAAAATATCACATTTTGTATGATTAAAAAAAAAAATGCAGTGCGTGATGTCCTTAACGTGTTTTCATCCACAATGCTCGAGGGAGTGACTGCGATTTCAGTGAAACGTTTAAGCTTAACAATAGCCTGCATGTTAAGGCTCTCCGAGGCTCTCGATGAATGGCTGATTAGGAAAATTGTGTGACTAACTCTCCGGTGACATTACGAAATTAGTCAAGTAGAGTGGGGTATATAAGACAAGCTTTCAGCATCCCATTAATCTCACTACTGTGCGAAATATCAAACGGATAAAATGTTCTATTGGGTTATTCCTTATCTCGGTGAGAATTAATCGTCAATTTTGTTTTTTCTCCATTTTTTTTCATTTTCATTGAGAAAAAGAAAAATCCTTTTAAAATGAATAAAAATTCCTGATAATTATTCAGAGGAACGTTTCATCCGTTACGAAAGTGTTTGTTTTATTATTTTTAATCGCAAAGTTCGAGTTGATTCAATTTCCGTTCCTGGTCATCGCGAATTATTGTAATTTGGTTATTAATTTTTGAAACGATACTGAAAATTGATTAAATAAAATAATTCATTATTAAAATCTATAGATCAATTTTTTTCAAGTGCAAACTTCGAGTCGATTAAATTTTACCTTCCTGGGCTTCGATAAACACCGCAACTGAATTATTCATTTTATTAATTACAGAAACGATGAATAAAATGAAATAAATCATTATAAAAATTCATCTAAATTGCTGACATTTGTTCAGCACTTTTTTCAATCTCCTTTCAATTTCAATATCAATTTTTTCATTTTGTTTCTGTTCAATTTTTTGTTAAACTTTTATTAAATTGTTGATTTTGTTGATTACGCAGTGGCTATTAATTGTACGAAGCCAGATGCACAATGGATAAATGGTCCAGTGAGCTTGTTCGAGGCAGAGGTCAATGTGAAATACATTGCCAATCCGGAACCAACTTTTCACTCGGATGTAACGATGTTATTCGAGTGCAGAGCCAACGCGACCAGCCCGGACATCCATACGTGTCAAGTGCAAAATGCAACTCTGAAAGATTACGGAATCGTCGGAAATAACAAAACCGAATTAGAAAGCGATGGGGATTGGTACGAAGAATTCGGGCCAGTGGTTTTCGACATAAAATTCGATAAATCGGGCATTAAAAATCTGACTTTTCCGGAGCCTCGAGGATATTACCGCGAAATGATAATTCGTTCGATTTTCAATAATTTGAACATCGGCATCGATTTAACCGGTAAAGGTTTCGATCATTACAACGCCCAGGAAAAAATGGTATTCGGGGACTGTCCGACCGATTTTAATATCGAAGAAATTTCCGAATCCGACGAAGACCAAGTCGTCGGACCGAAATTCACGATTCTCCCATTTTTTAAACAATTCTCCGACCACCAGACCATCCTCATCGAAAAAAAAAGAAAAACCAACAAATGCTTGAATAAAAAGTTTTATGCTTTTGGAAGCGAGGACCCAAGTGCTTCCGATCGGAAAAAAGGATTCGTGTCGGAATCTAATATCGTAAGTCCCTCCTTAAAGAGGATTCAAGCATTTATCCTTCAAGGATTTAGCGATAATATTCTTTAGCATCAATTACGATGACACTCATTTTTTTCTAATTTCCGTCTGCATCGTTGTCGAATAATTCGAGTTTACAATATGCAAAAGATATTCCTATATCTATCAGGATCCTGTGCTCAAGCATGCAAACTCTATTGTCCAAAAACTCGAAAACTATGTAGAAGAAAAATATTAAAAAATTTGTATATTTATATTTAATGCTAAAGAGTGCTCACCAAATTCCAAAAAAAAATTTATTCCCATTTATTATTTTTTAATGAATTTTTCTATGATCTGGAAATTCGCATCGTTGAAATGGAACACGAAAACTTGTATTTTTTCAAAGCAGAGTCTCCTGCTTTGAAAACAAAATATTCAAAAATGAAATTTACTCCGAAAAATGGAAAAAAAATTGAAAAAAATTCATCTTTTATCAAAATAGTGTATGAAAAATTATTTTTCGTTGCATTTCAACGTTGAGACCTTGAGTTCGACTTGTTCGTGCTGTGGCTTCGACTTATCAGAGTATCTCCCTCCAAAATTACAGATCAATTCGCAAAGCCGAATATTCTTGAGTCCCAGTGGCTTCGATAGTCTGAGCGAACATACGGGAACCTTCAGAGTCGGAAGGAAGTCGGAGTATTCAAAACATCGTGACAATAACATGATGATGGTTGGGAAAACATTCGAAAAGATCAGATTAAGCCTAAAGTCCGTTGGTCCAGCATCCGAGGCTTAAAAAATGGATTAAAAAAATGTATTTGAGTTTTGAAGGATGTACACGATTTTGTCGATGGATGTGGTAAAATAGAATTTTCAAAAGTTGACATAGAGAACAGAAAAATTTGATAAACTGTGTTTATAATTTACTCGCGAGTCCGGCCCAGCATCCCGGGAGATCGTTAAAGTTTTTTGAGAGGTCGTAGTCTCATTCAAAAAGCTCCGAGAGCACTGGAGAGAAAATACTGTGGATTGAGTCTCAGGGGCTCGATGATTTTTGGCGAAAGTTCGATACAATAATCGATCAAAATCGTGGCAATTGCTGCTTTGATTTGGACCCAACCGAGCTTAATGCCCGGACATATTCTCGGACCCTCACCGAAGGGGAGGAAAGAAAATTTGTGTCTGGAGTGGTTGTTCTCTTTGGAAAATCTGGCAGGATGAAACTCTTCAGGGTTTTGCCAAATTTGGGGATCTTTCTGGAGTCCCAGGACAGGAATCAATATTCCAATGTCTGGTTCGATCTCGATAGTCAAACCGTCGAATCCTTGGAGTCGACACTTTTCTGTAGTGACTTTGAGCAGCGAACCCACACGGGGAAACAAACGGAGAGTCTCGTTGATTACGTCATCCATGTAGGTCATTTCCTGAAGGGATTCGTAGGTCAAGCGTGCTGCGTGCTTTCGTAAAAGAGTTTCGAGCTCGCGTCCCAAGTTGTATTGAGTCTCTGGATGTTTTCCTAACTCGTAGGCAACGAAACTTAAAACCAAACTGCTCGTTTCGAAGCTCTCGAGTGAGAAAGAAAAAGAGTGGCCGAGAGCTTCGTCGTGGCAGATTTTTCCGGCTCTGTGGAGATCGAGCATCGTTTCGAAAACGTCCAAACTTCTCGCTGAGTCATCGTCTTGCTCGTATTTTCTTGTGTCCTCGAGGTCTTTGGCGATTTTTCGAAAATACGGCTCCATTTCCGGTGTGACGAAACTCGTCTGTATGTATTTGTTGAGAAACGGAAGAAGCAGAGTTATGTTCATGAGAAACCATTTGACCCACGAAGGGTCCATTTTTTTTTTCATCACCTCGAGAAACGTTCCGGAGTAATCTTCCTCGAAGAAGTTGGCTTCGATGCTGAATACGTTTCTCGCAGCAACTGCGTTCGTGTATCTGGAGAAGAGCAGTTTTTAATCCAACTCTAAAGATTCTTTGTCGGCCATTTTTTTGGTGATATAATTTTTTAATAATTGACAAACGATCTCGATGTTCGGAGTCATGAGTTTGACTTTTTTGACGGACAGAGTCGAGCCGAAAATCGGTCTGGCCTCTCGCCACTGGTCACCCCTAAGGAAAAAAGTGTCAAGTCCAAGCAGGGGATCCGCTCTGAGGTTCAGCATTTGTGCGTTATTTTCAAAAGCCTTGAAATTACTTTGCATTACAATTTTTACGAGATCTGGATCACGCAGCATCAGCACCGGGTTTGCCATGTTTAAAAATCCGACCATACTCTTGCCCTCGTGCTCTTCGTAAATCCGAGCACTCAGCGTCGCCAAACTCTCTTTGCATTTTTACACAGCCAACGTGTTCCCAAATATCGGTAACGCCCCTGACACGAATGGGATCCCCCTCGATCTCCAATAATCCAAACCCCCGACCAACCGATGATACACCAAGTAAAAAATCAACGACAACAAAATCCCGAATAAAATAATAAAAACTTGCATTTTTTGACACTCGGACGAGAACGACTCGACGTTCTCGATTCCTAGACCCAACTGTTTTTTCAATCGAGTGTCCCACTTATTTTCCAACGCTGGAGCTTCCTCCCAACATCTCGTCGGGGTCACTCGTTGCACCCGTAAGAACGAATCAGTTTACATAATCAATTCTATGATCGTTTATCATTGTCGAGAGATTGCGCGTCCCATAAAAAACGACAAAAACATCGGGACGATAAAAAGTGGACAGTTTTTATTTTTAAACATGTTTTTTTCTGATTTTTTTTTTTATTATCCTCATTTTATTTCGTTGTATTACAAAATTCACCAACGGCTGGAGCAACGAGAGATTAGAACTTGTTACGGAGCATTGACGTCATCGGAAGGGGGGCACAGAGTTTCGGAACGTTGGGAAATAACGAGCTTCAAAGCTTGTCATTTGAAAAGTAGAAATATTCATTGGAATTCAATAAATAAGTAAATTCAAAGAATTTTTTAGTAAATATACTTTTTTTTTTTACTTTTTCGTCAATCTTGGACATTTGTTCGTTCGAAATAATTAGATTTATTGAATTTATGAATTTTTTGAATTATTTCAAATATAGCTCGTCATTTGAAAAGTAGAAATATTTATTGGAATTCAATTAACAAGTAAATTCAAAGAATTTTTTAGTGGATATACGTTTTTTCGTAATTTGTAATAAATCTTGGACATTTATTTGTTCCAAATAATTAGATTTATTGATTATTTAAATCTTCTGAATTATTAAAAATAAATATAAATTTTTCATGAACGTAAAAAATATGGCATTTTTTGGAAAACAATATATATATAGATTCAAATAAAATTTTGGATTCATTAGAAATCAAGCTGATTATTCGGAAAAAAAAATAAAAATTTCTTGGGATTCAATAAATAAGTAAATTCAAAGAAATTTTTCGAAATTAATAATCTTTTATTACTTTTTAATAAAATCTTTCTTCTCGGTCTATCGAATGGTCAGGTTACGAGCCATGGATCATTGGCCAGTTTTGTTCCTTTCATTATTTCGAGTATTGTTGTTTGTCGAATCATCCTTTTTCACGATATTAGTCGTCGTCTCATTCGAGCTGCCCGGAGAGACATTTTTTTCCGTGGGATTAAAACCACTGACGAAAGGCAAATGAAAGCTAATTGGGTCGAAAATTGTAGGAATTGATTTGTCGACCTTCTCGATCGAGTGCAACTCCAAGGTCGTTCGTACGTGGAGCATCGTCGTATTTCCTCCTGGTTTCTCGATGTTCTTCATGGCGATCTCTTCCGTCGTATAGGACGTGAACGCTCTGTCTCTTACGATGATTCGACTGATCGAAGATTTCTGCATGAGGAAATGACAAAATGAATTTTTAATCGAGCTCGATCGATAAAATTGAATTACCTTGAAGTTTGCATCTCAAAAATGCAAAGAAATTCTTTTTTTTTTCTCTGGAGCAGAGCTCGTCATTATTTTCCAACATTTGGTCTGGACGATAAAACGATTATCCCTTGCCAAAAATGAAATCACCCGAAAAATGTCCGAAATTTGTCAAAATTCAATAAATAATTGATGGAAAAAAAGATTTTTCGTTGAATCTCAAAGTTTTTAGCTGCAGAGCGGTAAAATTGAAAGAAACAACGAAATCGAGGGTTAGGGAAGTTTTGAGAGACTTACGAGGTCATAATGAACGGAAGTCATCATGGGATGATAAAAAAAAGTATCGAAGATGAGGAGGCCAGGTACGGGATAGCAAGTTTCCAAGTTTCTGGTTCTCTTTACACTGAGCATTTCCCCATAATGTTGTAAAGTGTCGTTACGTTGATTATATTTGTTATTTTTTCGACGAGGAAAAAAAACGAGTTTTCCGGAATTTCTCGTCTCGTTGGCGTCGATTTTCATTCTTGAACGTACAACTTTAACGAGAGCCTGACATTTTCCATAGACAGAGTTCTCGACCAACGAATACGTGCCCTCCGGCTGCGTGGAGACATCGACACCAGGAAATATCAAATCAGCTACTATGCGATAAAAGCTCAATTGTTTCAAGGACGTATCTCGACTGGTGATGAGCTTCTCGACTCTTGAGGAATTATATTTTATGTCAAAACGACCGATGTACGAATTGTCAGCTCCAAGATGTTCTTTGCTACACAAATCGATACTTTTGTTGCATGGAGAGACGTGGTAAATCGTTTGATACTGCGGATCCTCCAATCTACATGCGACAGTGTCCCCAAAGCGCTCTCGACACTTTAACTTTATTGTAAATATCGATTCTTTCACGTCGTCTATTATGCTCGTCGTCACGTTGTACGCGTATTCCAAATTCTTATCGAACGTAACATTCTCCTTGCTTCCCAAACACTCGCACGTTGGATTCAACACCAAAATTCCTATCAAATTTTTCAAAAATTCAAACATTATTGTTGCCACGATCGATCGCAATTAAGGAGGTTGGCTAGGCAGGACAATATCATAAGAATTCAATCAAATTTGGTGATACTATTCTTTAGCATCAAGGACAATGTCGTATTTTTTTTTTTTTTTCTTGAAATTTTTTTTTATATTTTTTCTCATTTTTGACAATTGTTCTAAAAATTGGTATGTCAATATTTGATACTGAAGAGTATTTGCACCAAATTTCGATTTTTTTTGTATTGAAAAGATTTTATTTTTCGTAATTTTTGTATCATTTTTGAAAATTGT
>JAPYYS010000476.1:0-56215 GCA_030522525.1 Campopleginae sp. 14b
ATATATAATAATTTTTTTTTATAATTTTTTTTTTTTTTTTTGTTGTTGAAATTGGGTCTTTGTTTTTTTTTTTTTTTTTTTTTTTTTCATGATTTTACAATATCAACACATTGTGAAATTATTTTGATTCTCCAATTAATTTTGCATCAAGTTCTTTCAGTCTCCCGGGCTTGGGTGAGTATTTTTTTTTTTCATGAAAATTTCTATATTGGACGATAAAAATGGATGAAAGTTGAAGGTCATTGCGTAACACGATAATATCTCGATTCGCCGGGCTGTAAATGAAAAATATAGCGATACGGCAACGCGTCGTTGCTGAAGCAACAAGTTCTACTCCGTTCGCCACACGACGTTTCGCCAACTCAGCGAATTCAGTGCCGATTGCGAGAGCGAAATGTCGTTTCATCGTGAATAACAAAATAGACGATAAATTTTTAACTCGAATTGTTAAAAATTACTATAACTTCTGGCTCATTGTTTCCCGGAGAATCCCTCTCGACCATTACCCTTCGCGTTTAGATTCACCATCAACGACGTTTCATTGTAATTGATATCTGAGAAAAGGGGCGCCGAGCAATTGATATGCTGCTGAAGATTCCAACGTTGGAATGTAATTTACAAAACATTTCTCACTGACGCCCTCCCACAACTTTCTTCCTTTTTTTTCTCTGCTTTTTCTCTCACACTTTTCTAAGAATTCTCCGGGAGGGCTGCATATTATTGCAGATCCAGATTCACTGGATCGAGGCTGAGCGCAGATTCGGCTGAATTACAATAAATTCGATCATTTCAATCCCCATTTCGACACCGAGGCGAACTCCCTCGTCTTCCTGATTGACAATCGTTCCGAGAACCCAAGAAAAATATATGATTCTGAAGTTTTCAACGTTGAAATTCAACGAAAAATGTTTTTTCCATTGATTATTTGTTAATTTTTGAAAGGTATGGAAATTTCGTGTGTCTATCCAGTTTTTGCAAATATTGCAAAATAAAAACAAGCTCTGCTCAAGAAAAAACAGAATTACGTTGCATTATTCCGCGATGCAAACTTCAATGATAAAAAACATCATGACGATCATGACGATTGGCATATTCAACATCAAACTTCCGCACCAACATGACCAAATTCCAAAATCATTAAGTCCCAATTAAAAACTCAAATTTCCCAGAAAGCCCGAAATTCCTCAAGAACCATAAAAAGTAGACCAAAAAGCCCAAAAATTAATCGACGAAGTTAGCACGACGAAGTGTGGCCCAAGAAATTGGATTACTCCACGCCGAGTAAACAAGTCTTATTTAGCATCCCTAATCTCGTGCGGTGTAGCTTTGTCAGGATAAAGTGCGAGTGCGTGCGGAGGGTTTGCGAGAAGATTTTCGGGGGGTGAATTTGTTCACGCACCCCCGCGAAAGGGTGTCCCTTCCAACGAGGGGTGACCCAAAAGGGCCTTATCTCGTCCTCTTCCTTCCTGCTATCCGCTACGAACACACACACACACACACACACACATTTCCAGCCTTTATGACATATATAGTGCAATATGTAGAGTTTGTAGTTCGTTTGCGCGCGCGTGTGTGTGCGTGTGTTTTTTGTTGTTTGGGGGAATTCGAGGAGGAAGGAGAGGGGGGGGGGGGGGGGGGGGGATAGATCTGCAGCGGGTGATCGCACAGTCCCCGAAGGCCTGTGGCACGTCCTATATTCACGAAACGTGTTCTTCCGCGCCCAGAAATGTTCTATATATATATAAGGAAGGGAATCCCCCCCGAGGCTCTCGAGTTACGAGCATGCGCAGCCGCATTTTTCGCCTCTGTATTGTAAAGATACGTTCGGAGCATTTGTGTTTGGGGATTCCACACCAACACACCGATATACACAGAGAGGAGACATTTCGTTAGTGTGTCTGCACAGTTGGACTCGCGTGGTTGTGGCTGAGAAATTGCAGCGCAGCTAACAGGCCTTTGGGGGAGGAGGCACCACCAGCTCGAAAGAGGGGAAGAAAAAAAATTAATGGCAGACGCCGGGAAAAAGGGATTATTGCTCTTCCCGAGGGTCGTGCTTCGATCCCTCTTTTTCTATCCCCTCTCTCCTCCCTCTCTCGCTCTCTCTTATTCCTTCCCGTTTATCTCACCGCCCGTACACCTCTTCTTCTTTTTCCTCTCTTTCTCTATTTTTCGGCTAATTTGCATTGAAATTTCGTTCCATTTCGCCACCTCGAACTACAACAGGCCACTCTTATCGGATTTTTACGCTTTTTTCTTTTTGCCGATTTTTCCCATTTCTTACAATGCTCGTTCTCGATACACAAAACATTTTTTTAACATTTTCAACGTGGAATTATCGGAAGAGAAACTGTTCGATATTAATTGGAAAGAGCACACAAAATACCAACTCGGGTCTCTGAGACCCAGTGTGTACAGCAGGACACTTTTCCGAAGTTTGACGTTTTTTCTCTTTTTTTTGTACAATAATTGTTTTCGGTGAGGCCGTGGAATTATCGGAATTGAAACTTTTGGATACTCATTGTAAAGAGCATATGGAAAACCCACTCGGATCTCTGAGACCCAGTGTGCACAGAAGGACACTTTTGCGAAGTTTGGCGTTTTTTTTCCTTTTTGTCCGAAAATTGTTCTCGATAGATAAACTTATTTTGGAATATGGCGGACGTGGAATTATCGGAATCGGAATTTTTGGAATCTTTCAATTGTAAAAAGTAGACGAAAAACAAAATGGGGAACCGATTTTCAACTCTCCCTTCATATATACTCTCAGGCATTCGTGTATGAATAGACGCAGATCTGTTTGTATATGTTTACCTCTCTCTCTCTCTCTCTCTCTCTCTCTCCAGTCCTTCCTCTCCTTCCCCTTGACTGGGTTTGCCTCAAATCTTATTCGGTTTCTATGAATAATCGAGTTCGTTTCGTGTCTCTTTCGATTCTAAAATACGAAATTTCGTCGACGCCATCGCTCGTTTTCACTCCAACAATTCAGTGCTCCGAGACACATTTTTTTAATGAGTTGTCTAAAAAAATGTATGAGGTAAATTTGCGAAACTCCAGTTTATGGAGTTTGCATTAATTTTCATGGATATATGATTTTTTTTTCGGCAAGTCTTAACCGCAGCCTTAATATCCTGCTACTGAACCGCTTTTCGCTTTCTTTTCCATTCCCTTTAATAGTCCCCTTTAACAGCATAAACACCATGAAACGTTCGTTCTATATATATATATATAAGTATATACGTGTCCACAGCACGTAACGCCATAAAGTCCTTTTTTTTTTCTCTTTTTTCACAATAGCCTCGCCGCTGGTGGAGGACCTGCTCTCCACTTTCGAGATCATTGCCCAGAGCATGCCTATTATTACTATTGCGGATATATATTATTCGAGCTGCAGGTCAAACTGCGGTCACTTCTCGCACTATTTTTTTGTTTTCTTTACGATCCTATGGCCAGGAATCCCAATTTTTATACTCTTTAGCACTTAAAATAATGGCTCAACTGGCCAGGAGTGATGACTTATTTGTCACAGCCTGCGTCGGACGGGAAATTCAACCCGAAAATCCGTCAATGATATCACTGAGTCTTTCAAAACCAGTTTTTCCAAATTATGATCGAAGTTTCGTTAAATTTTCCATCGCAATTTTTCTTCGATCCGATTTTTTTAGTTTCATTTTTATTTATTTACTTTTTAAATTATTTCGTTGTTCACTTGTTTAATAATTTATTTATATATTCAATTGTTTATTCATTTATTTATATAATCAATTATTTATTTATTTATTCATTTATTTTCACGAAATTCACGAGTTTTTGTAAATTTTATCGTGCGCAGATTCGAAGCGTGAAATCGAAAGGTTCAGACTGAATTTTCCACCATTATGGGCCTTCTACGGGTTTTAAGGATTTGCAACGATGTACACAGAGCGACGTTGCTCCAAAATGGAAAGAAAATGTTTCGAATCGTCAGATATTCATCGAACAATGCCCAGCTCGATTTGACCTCGGAACGATACAAAATCGAGCGTGGACCTTACGCCACCTTGAACGATCGTCATGTGCAATTCTTCAAGGACACCCTCGACCCTAACAGAGTCATCACCGACCTCGACGAATGCGAGTCGTACAACGTCGATTGGATCAAAAACGTTCGAGGTGCGAGAGCAATTTTTCTCTTTTTTTCGTTTTGATTATCAATCTCAAAGTCCGATCGACAAACATGGAAAACTTTTTTCATTGAATTCAGAAAGAAACGAATTTTATTTCAAATTTTGCAAAAAAAATATATTTTATTTCATAATTTTTTCAATTTTGAATAAAATTATTCGAGATTTTTTCTTTGATGTTTTTGAAGGGCGGAAATTCTGTAGATGAACCTGATTTCGAGGAATTTTGAAAAAATTCCGATTGCGTCCGATCGACAAATTTGGGGAATTCTTTTAAATGAATTTATAAATTAACGAACTTCATTTACATTTTTGAAGAAAAAAAAAACAACAAATTTTTTTGTTTTTTAATTTTGGCAGAAAAATATTCTAGATTATATAATGAACATATTTTGAAGCTGGAAATCCTGTGGATTTCGCAAAAATTAACTCATTTTTGAAAAACTTTGTGAAAAAGGAAAATTCTGCGAAGAATTTCAACGTTTAAAGATTTTTTGCTGGGTACCTGAAAGCCTTCTTCGTATTATTTATTTAAGGCAACAGCAGACTGGTCCTAAAGCCAAAGAGCACAGAAGAGGTTTCAACGATCTTGAGATACTGCAACCAGCACCGTTTGGCTGTTTGTCCACAGAGTGGAAACACCGGACTCGTGGGAGGGAGTGTTCCTGTTTTCGATGAAATAGTGCTCTCCATGAAGCTCATGAATAGAATACTCGACACCGATGAATTATCAGGTTTTCAGATCGAAAAAAATTTATCAAAATTTTGTTTCAATTGTCCTGTCGAGTGAAAAATCATAATCATCAATTTTCCCCAATTATTTTTCTCCCGAGTAAACTCTGACAGAACGTCCCAAATGTGCAACAATTTTCCATTCAAAAAACAACATTTTGAAACTTCCACTAAAGAATTTGCCATTTTTTTGACCATCCAAAGTTTGAGCAATCATTTGTTACGGCGTATGGAAAATTATTCACAAAGGCAGCGTCTCCTGCGAGGCCGGATGCGTGCTCGAATCTCTGGAGACTCATTTGGACAAATACGGCTTGATGATGCCGTTGGATTTGGGCGCAAAAGGCAGTTGCTTGATCGGGGGCAATGTATCGACCAACGCAGGAGGTTTGAGACTCTTGCGCTACGGCAATTTGCATGGAAATGTTCTGGGCCTGGAAGCGGTGAGCCTACAAGAAAGAAAAAACAACAAAACTTTATGAAGGAAAAGAGAATTTTCATGCAAATTCTATTCGGCGCAGGTCAAAGCCAATGGAGAAGTCGTCGACTGTATGAACACTCTGAAAAAGGACAACACCGGTTATCACATAAAGAATTTGTTCATCGGCTCCGAAGGCACTTTGGGAATCGTCACCAAAGTCGCAATCCAGTGTCCCACAAAGCCGTTGTCTACGAACGTCGCTTTCCTAGGTACACTCGCATCAATCGCATACAACGTCAATTACTTGCATTCATTTTTTATGCATTTAGTCATGTTCCGACTATTTTTTCCATTTTTGCCACTCACAGCTTGAAATTTTAACAAAAAAGTAGCGAAAACCTCATCCGGGGAATAAAGTTTTCATACGCACAACGGAGAATGAAAATTTGTCATTTTTGTGGACTAATTACTTTCCGTATAACGGCAAAACAGTTAAAATCGTGTTGAAGTTTGGATTGTTGGAATTTTCACAAAAAACTGTTTTTCTCAAGCAGATCTCGTGATTATTTTTCGAAATTTGGGTCTGGAAAAAAAAACGATAATCTCTTGCGAGCCAAAAATAAAATTGACAGGAAAAATGGCAATAATTTTGAAAATTCAATAGATAATTAATGGAAAAAGGATTTTCTGAACATTGCTGTTTCTAGAGACATCTGTTGATTACTCAATTTTGTGGTAACATGGATTGTTTGAATTTAGGACTGACGAGCTACGAGAATGTATTGAAAGTTGTGAGGCTGGCGAAGAGGGAGTTGGCAGAGATATTATCGTCGTGTGAACTGATGGACAAAGAGTCCTTGGAGGCGATGACAGAAAATTTGGGATTGCGTTCGCCATTGTCAGGGGAAATGCACGATTTTTACGTGTTGATTGAGACAGCGGGTAGCAAGCAAATCCACGACGAGGAAAAGCTTTCGTCATTCGTGGAGAAAGCGTTGTCGGAGGGTTTGATCGACGACGGAACAATGACGGGTGAACCGGCCAAGATAAAGGTTAGAATTGGGTCTACGACGTGTGCATAACCTCAAAAAACTCGGCAATTCAGTTCATAAAATTCGGCGCGAATCTTTGGACGTCAGAATTTAATCAATGAACGAGAATTTGATTAACTGATTGAAAAAAAATGTACCTTGCTGCTTTCCTCATAATTTTCCTTTCTTTCTGCTTCTTTATTTCGGCATTTCCTAGAATATTTGGGATCTCAGGGAACGAATCGCAGAAGGTATCATGCGCGACGGTTACTGCTACAAATATGACGTTTCCTTGCCGCTCTCACACTTTTACGATATTATCGGCGTACTCCGGGATCGCCTGACCAACCTCAACGTCGTACGAATCAACGGATTTGGCCACTTGGGTGAGTCCAAACTCCCCTCCAATTATTCCTCACGCTAAACTATATACCTATATCGTATGAATGTAGTCGAGCAAGAATGAACGAGAAAGATAGAGAGAAAGAGAGGGAGAAAGAGAGAGAGAGAGAGAGAGAGAGAGAGAGAGAGAGAGAGAGAGAGGTGAACATATACAAAGACATCTGCGTCTATTTATACACGAATGCCTGAGAGTATATGAAGGGGGTGTTAAAATTGGTTCCCCATTTTGTTTTTCTTCTACTTTAAAAAATTAAAATATCCAAAAGTTACGATTCCGATAATTCCACGTCTTTAATATTTCAAAATAAGTTTATTCATCGAAAACAATTATGGCACAAAAAGGAAAAAATCCGTAAAGAGAAAGAAACGTTAAACTCCGAAAAAATGGCCCGCTGTAGACACTGGGTCTCAGAGACCCGAGTGGGTTTTTCGTGTGTTCCTTGCAATTAATATCGAAACGTTTCGATTCCGATAATTCCACGTCCCCAATATTTCAAAATAAGTTTATCTATCGAAAACAACGATTGTACGAAAAGGAAAAATCCGTAAAGAGTAAAAACGGTTGGAATATATTGATAAAATTTCAATAGTTTAAAGTAAAAAGTAGCCAATTCTTGTCGAATCGCAATTAGCCAGAGTTATTCGCGGACGATGGAATTCGAAAAGTTGAAAAAAAAGGGATTTTTGTATTTTTTCTGAAAATTGGGCAAGTGATGATCGAAGAAAAGTCAAAGAAGGTAGCCATTTTTGAGCGAAGGAATTATGCACGAGTTGGAGCAATTGAGGTTTTGAAAATATTTTATGGGATTCCAGGAGATGGAAATCTCCATGTGTCGGTGTCGACGAAAACTTACGACGCCGAGGTCGAAGCCAAACTCGAGCCATTTATATTCGAGTACGTATCAAAATTGCGAGGGAGCGTGAGCTCCGAGCATGGGATTGGCTTCAAAAAAGCGAAATATCTTCACCTGAGCAAAGAACCTTCGGCGGTCGCGCTCATGCACCAAATGAAGAAGATGATGGACCCAAATGGAATCCTCAACCCCTACAAAGTTTTATATCCCATGTAAGAAAGGACGAAAAAAATAGGTTAAGAATGAAATTCCCTGCACGCCTTCAAAATGGCGTTTCCTTCTGCAGACACAACGCACCGGAAAGATCGATTTTAAAAGTTAACATCCCCGCAGCTTCCCTTCGAGAACCTCGACGATCCACCATCTTACGAAACTTCCGAGCAAACGAAAATGGCTCGACATTTTTAAAACACGTTTAGTCCAAACGAAAAAAACATTTTTTTTTTCTTATTTATTGAAATAATTAATAATAATATTATAATATTTTAGAACTAATTTCTTATGAATTTTTCTTCGTATTGATTAATTAGATAGCGAATAGATGTGAAAAGAAATGGGAATAACGATTTTTCCTATTTTTTTTTATCCATTCCCCAAGTTGTAAATAAATTTTTGTCATAATTATCGTAAGCAAAGGATGTTGAACTGTCAAATCCAATGATTTTTTCTGTGGTCGCTCCTGGTCGAGTGGACACTCAATATTGTAACCAATTGTGAATAAAAATTACTTAATTTTTCTATTACACCATGGGAACACCACAAGCCAAATAGTACGATGAACCATCAGTTCTTTTTTTTTTTTTACCGATTCACCAACGAATTTAATTCGTCTTAGTGTGAAGCGAAAACCATAAAAAAAAAGGTTGGGAACCAAGACGATAACGACGAAGAGCGAATAACTTTAGAAAAATCCTTGATCCTTGGAAAATTTCACCGAGTTCCTGTGTAGCAAAATGGAGAAGAAAAAAAACCCGAAATTATAACGAAAAATCAAATAAATCGAAGTAACAAAAAATAATTTGCATTTTTCCTTCTCCCAGTCGCATCGAATCCTCGAAATGTTTCTCTGATGTAATAAAGATCGAAGTTCCCACGACGAACGAGTCTGCTGCTTAAAAGGAAAAATTCACGATTTCTAGTCCACCGCGAATGGAATGAAATTTTTCACGAAACTAAGTGAACGAGATGGGAAAAAAAATTTGGTACATTTTTTTCGTTGCAGCTGACGAAACCCTGCAATAATTTGACCGAGTCTGCGGTACGAAATATTTGGCAGGCTTATTTATGCTCTACTTTCGCCGCCAAGAGCGCATCGCAGAGCTGCAGAGCGAATGCAGCGTTCACGTTTGTATTGCTCGGGAAAAAATGGAGCCTAACGCGATATGATTAATCGCCGACGATCAAAATGTGAAGCCGAAAAAACTTTTGGATCGTTTGTGTTTACGGAGGTGAAAAAAACAAAACGGAGAGGATAAGAAAATGAAGAAGAAAAAACAAGAAATTGGACGGTTCTCGGGCCAAGAGAGAATTCTACTCTTCGCTGTCTCGCTTCCAAATGTATATAGGACACGGATTCTGTGTCGCATACTTTTTTTTTTCCATTCAACTACTGCCATTTAAATACGGATATACATATATATAGGTTTATCGGTGTTTCTCGCCACTGGTCGAGAGGAAAACGACGCTCCGAATACCCAGGAGAAAAGAGGATGGAAGAGATGCCATGGGAGGGAGGAAAAAAACCTGCCACTGCTGCTCGTTCCCGAAGATAAATGAGCCTCTGGACTAGCATCGAGTCTCTCCCTCGTACCGGCCTTTCCAAACTGCTTTACACACTTTTACACATTATAAAGAGTTTTTCCACATTTTTTTTATTAATATTTTGGAAAAAAAAACTCAAACGAACGTTAAAATAACGTGAGCGAAGCTTCACTTACGAAAATTACGAAAAATTTCACGTTCTCTATGTGGAAGAGAATGAAAGTTGAAACATTGTCGTCGTTGAATAAAATAAAGGAAAGTCCTCGCGAAGTTTCTAAACTATTTATCAATTTTTCCAACGGTTTTTTTTTGTTATCATTTTTCACGTGGACAGGGCGACAGATCGAAGATAAATTTCTGCATTGATCAGGAACGAGACTCGGGCTCGAATTTTTGGGCTAATTGATGAGGAAAAGTTTCGATTTAAAAAAAATCACAAATTTTTTGCAATTATCACAAAAGTCGACATTTTTTCGGATTCTAATTGTGAAATGAAAATTTTTTAATTTCAATTTTCTCAGTTGGTCGTGGAGACGTTGTAAAATTTCGATGTCTATTCATATCCTCGATTCTCACCAAAAAGCGGTGAGGATCGAATTTGTACCGGACGTCGTTAATAATTTTCCGTAGATTTTGAGTTTCTTAAGTTGACTGTTATTTTTGTCCTTGCCACTAATAAAAATCGAATGTTTTATTTTCAATCAACATTTTCAAAGTGACGTGATCATTACCATTTCACTGCAGCTTTTTTGGTGGTTTTTGTCGAGACTGGGTCTCCAAGACCCGGCGGCATTTAAAAAAAAACTTTTTTCAAGAAAATTCCAGTTGTTCGATCTGGTAAAGTCGAGGATGAAAATTTTGCGATTTTTTCAATCGTGAGGGCCCGAAACATTTTTTGTCGAGACTGGGTCTCAGAGACCCGTCGGCACTCTTTTCTGTGTTTTCCAGGAAATTGCATATTTTTCCATGCATCAAGGTCGAGGGTGAAAATGTTGCGATTTTTTACAGTCATGAGGGCCCGGACGATTTTTCTCGAGACTGGGTCCCAGAGACCAGTCGGCCATTTTTTTTTGTTTTCCGGGAAATGGGATATTTTTCGATCCGGCAAGTTCGAGGGTGAAAATTTTGCGAATTTTCTGTCAGTCATGAGGGCCCGACCGCGAGAACTTTCGCTCGGGTCTCTGAGACCCATCCGTATGCTGCAGTTTATCAAATTTTCGTCATCGAAATGCCAGAATGGTGTTGCTGAAAATTTTGGCTTTTTTGTATTTCGTAAGCACGTACGGTTACGTTGGAATAGTGGCGAATGTGTATATACGCAATCAATAAAATGCGAGAGAGCGGGACAGAGGCACAGAGAGCGAGAGGAAAGTTTGCTGGCGATGCCTGTACTCGGGGGAACTCGGTGAAAATCCCCACGGCGAAAATAAGCGCAGAGCAGAGAGCGAGGCGTGTGTTTGTGCGAGAGAAACTCTCGTGCGAAGGGCTCTTATCTTTTTCACAGCAGCACGACCAGGCTCCTCGTCTTTCTCGCTCTTGTTTGCGGTCGCCGCGGACTAATTTTCTGTCTTTCTCGTTATATGGGCTTTTGCCCATTCCAATGCGTACCAAATGACGCGAATCTCGATTTATCGCCATTTATTTAGCTCCTTATATCGAGTTATGACGAGCAGAGTACATTTACTCTTTACTATATATCTGTATGTATGGGGTTTATGGTGAATCCACGACGAGTCAGAGCGAGAAAGCATTCGAGGCGTCCGACGTGATCGATAAACCTGGTGCGGGGGAGCGGAGGATGGAGAGAGAAAGAGAGAGAGAGAGAGAGAGAGAGAGAGAGAGAGAGAGGGAAGGAGAATGTGAGATATTCCGAAAACGCGCCATGCCGATCGGCCACAGGACAAAACTGACTGGATTCCAATTTTTTCCCGTCCACGTACTTCGGGGATTCCTGAAAGAAAAAAAAACATAATTCTTGGTCGTCTACAAAATTCAGCGAAAATGAGCGAATTTCCCATTTTTTTGCATGACCGTTCATTATTCAAGGCGAGAGTCAAAACGAAAGTTTCTTTTTCCGGAATAATGTCGTCGATAATCGAGGAATTCTCGGCTTTTAACCTTGTTTCGTTTCCAAAGTTATGCGTTTGTAAACGAAGGGTTTGGTTTGTTTATTGCGAAATTTACCGAACGCAATATTTCGTTCCTCGTTCTTTTAGGCTGCGGATATTTTTGTCACGCTCGAAACTGATTGTCGTACTGATTTGTCGAGTCTGCTGGCAGCAGACGAAATAATAAATCGTTCGGAAGCTTTCCTGAGGGGCCAATAACGTTTGAGTACGTAATAAACACCTTCTCGCTCTCAGTGTCTCAATCCAGCTATACCAGCTTCGTGAATAAAAAATGGAATGGAAAAGCTCGGTATTGATCGTGGAGAAGAGTAGAAAATCGAAAATAAAGATGACCGAGAGCGAGAATCCGATATTTCGTATGTATTATAAATGAATCGAATTATTAGACCGTAAGTAGTTGCGGTGGTGTGGTGCGAAAACCGAGAGACACGCGAGAGGCTTCGAGATGAGATTTTAGTTGATTTCGCAAATTTATTGGAAGAATCGTATTTGCGGCTTGAACTTGGAAAAAAAACGATGAAATTTGGATATTGAGTGGAGATTCGGCGACCCGAAGACAAGCGAAGAATTTTCTGTTGATATTTGAAGCTCCACCGTGGCTCAAGACGCTTTCCTACTCGTTAGTTTGCAAGAAAAAGAGAAAGAGCGGGAGGAGAGAAAAAAGGAGAGACTAGAAGAATAGCGAGAGGCGCCTCCTCGGTTTCCATCGCAACGCGTCCACGCCGTAATCGCCGTCTACCCAGCTGGCACATTACCTGTTCAGTAACGCGTTCAAGTGTTGACGAGAAGCGACGCGTTCGGGACTGGGGGCAGCGCCGAATGGCTCCGCATCGTAAGTTCCGAGCGATTTGGAGGAGGAAAAGAAAGCGCGATTCGCAGGGCTGCTGCCCCCTAGCGTCAGCGCCGGGAAACTCGTAGTCAAAACAACTCGCGCATGCGCCAGTCACCGCAGAGTACTCATGAGGAGGGGGAGAGAGACAGCGGTAGTGGCGCCGGCCATCCACCTGCTACTGTGAACAATACACGCCGTTGATTACACGCCAGCCAGTAAGTTTGTGCTCTTAGGAGTGCTCGAATGCGTTTCGGGCTCACGAATGATCGGTCGCACGAGGCAGTTCGAAAGGAAACGTCAGTTTGTTTTTTTTCTCATTTTCTCCAATGACTTCATCGACTATTGTCCCAAAAACCGTTTAGGCTCACGTAGTAATTGTTAATTTGTCGTTTTATAACAGATTTTTGCTATAGAACGAAAAAAAAACTATTGAAACTTACCAGCTGCACGAGAGGAAAATGATGTCTTAAGAATCGGGGGCTGCTTTTTGATAAATGACAGGAGATTATCGTGCGATCGTAGATTCAAATTTAATTGAAACGACAGAGTATCATGCCTACACGGCCTTGTTCGGTGGGTCAGTTTACTCGTGGATATAATTAAAAGGTTTTTTCTCGATGACAATAACAAAATTATGGGAGAATTAAGAGTGGAGGGTGACGTTTCGTGTACATATCGTTTCCACGAGCATCCGCAGGTTTCCTGGAGGTCGTTACGGTGATTCTGTTTCTGTATCTCTGCGGTAGAGCGCGAAGGAGGAGGACGAGGTTGTGCGATATAGTAGAGCGAGAGAGAGAGAGAGAGCGCGGGCGCGGAGGGGCAAGGCTTCACGCTCAGGTTCTGCGTGTTTCTCACTGTCGGAGTGAGTGGCCTGCGCGTATTTAGGAGAACGCGAGCGACTCCCGCAGTCGGTGCGCAGGAGCCACTACGAAGAGAGCTCCTCTGTCACTTTTTCTCTCTCTTTCCCTCTCTCTCCCGAAGTTCTCGTGTAGTGTGTGAGCGTGGGTGTTCAGTTCGCGAGTTTGCGTCGTTCTTCTCGTCGTTCTGACAATACTCCACAACCTGGTTTTCATATTTATTTATTTATTTATTTCCCTTTGTCCCTTTCTCGGATCCCAGGCTCGAGGAGCAGTTTGGAGAACGACTAAAAAGCTCATCGAACGCGCGTGTTGTGTTCAGGAAAAAGCTATGATCAGACATTGTAAGGATATTAATCGTGTAAATGAGGGAAAGGAAGAGTCTAATTGGAGTTTCACTCACGCTGAACTAGATCTATAGTTGTTGAAGGTTTCACGAATTGTAGTTCGAGGTGGACTTTGACGAACCAGAAGGATCAGAGCGAAGTCTGATGCTTCGTCAGTTTTCCTGCGAGTGACAAGTGTACGCGACATTGACAAGGGGTTAAGTTGTCACGATGCTGCCACCCCCTATTGGCAACAACGTTAAGGCATTCGGTCTCCGGGAATCGAGTCTTTGGAAAATTGGATTGATTTGTTGGCACATTCTAGAAACATGATATGCTTCTAAGCACATTGAGAATAAACTCAGTGAGATTGAGAATGAAGAGTTGATCCTAAAGCTCAAAAGCGAGTAGACGAGCGACGAATGATTGTGCCAACTCGATTAATAACGGAGATGTCTTGGACCTGACAGAAACATTATCCAAAGAGCCGAGAAGCTATTGTAGAGCAGCTGTCAAAGTCTCCCCCGAGTACAGAGCCGGGAGTTTTGGCAATAAAAGTGTAAGCTCCTAGAGCTCTAGCGACTTACTGATCTCCATAGGAACTAAAAGGAATAACGCGCGGAATGATGAACGAGCTACCGGCTGAAGTGCCCGGGAGGGCGCTAAAGTCCCTGTTAAAAAAGCCCGGTCAAACAAGATTGAAGAGCCACAAGAACCGTGTCATTATAAATGAGAAGCACAACGAGTATTTTGCCGCGGATTATATTATCCTCATCAAGGAAGAATGTTGCGCAGACTACGAGGAAGAGTGCGACTGTTGTTGTCAGGAGCCCGAGATGATAAGATTGGGAAACTGCAAAGAGTGCAGAGCGGATGTGACGCGAAATATGAGCAACAGTAACGATCTTACGAGCACGGATCAACGTTACGATAGCAAAGCAAGGAACGGCGACGTCCGGGGAATGGGAATGGATTGTGAGATCAATTCTGCGATTGGTGGTGCGCGAAGAAGCGACAATCGCAAGCCTGTTTTTGGCAGCGAGGAATCACAAGAGGAGGACGACGAGGAAGAAGAGGACGACGAGGACGACGAAGAAGAGGAAGAAGAGGACGAGGAGGATGACGAGGACGAAGAGGTCGAGGATTCGGACGAGAATGACAAGTGCCGGAGAGGAGAAATGCTTAATTGCAACATGGCTAATTACGTCTCACCGCTTCAAAAGGTTCAGGAACGACCGCACCAACAACAGGAAACGCTCAGTCCGCCGGAGGGTTACAAGGACGTTTGTGACGAGAATGCCACGCTTGGTGGAGATGACCAGCAACAGCAGCATCTAGTTTGCGGCGAGTGTAACTACTATCATCGTCAAAGAAACGCCGGCACAGGAGCGGGTGAGTTTCACGCGGCTTGTGACTTCGCGGCTTACAGACACACTCGGCAACCGACTAAATACCTCTTGAGCAGGCTCTTAACTGTGTAAATTACCAAATCATTTGTATTCTTACCAGCCAAGTATTGTAAATCGCATACACCTTGAACCAGACTGGAACTGAATTTGCAGAACCAACCTTTTGTGAAAGATTCGATACGTTGAACCTTCTGGTGATGCTTAATCGTCTGCTTTCATGGTTCATCAAACGCAGCTTCGGTCTGTTCGAGGCTATGCCGCTATGTCCTTGCTGAAGGTATTACTATAAACTTTTAGCATTGCGTTAAATGTAAGAGCGAACTTAGTCTTAGATCACCGTTTATCAGAAATCAACAGGCTAGTTTAGTTGAGAAAGGAACTTAAGGATCTTGGGGTTAGCGTAATCAACCATCGAAGTACTGCAACAAAACTATCGCGAGGTCTCGATGGCTCAAAGCACGAGCTTCCATCCCCTGGTACAACAGCGTGCTTGACATTTTTTTGTTAAGAGCGAGGGTGGAAAATAGTAGCTAGTTTGTCTGCAGCTTCGGTGGTGGAGAGAAAGGAATAGAGGGAGGGGATTAACACGCGCATACTCGACAATGATGTAATACACGCATGTCTGCATGCGTGCAGTGTCGATGCTTGTGTTATGTCTCTGTCTCCACTTGGTTCCTCCTCCGTGCATTGTACGCAGGGTTACTATGCACTCTCGTATCACGTTACACACTGGCCTGCCCTCATCATCGTTCTCCTTCTTACGAGACGCTACGTACTCTCGTACGTCGTTATCGTACTCGATGTACCTTGGTGAGAGAAAGAGAAAGAGACAGAGAGTTCATGGTCGCGGGGAACGAGTGACGAACGTGTCTCCCCTCCCTTTAGCAATTGTTCCATGCTATAATTATTCCTCCAGCTCTCGTTCGTGTGAGGTACACACTCGATGCACATACTCCATATGCCGGTGGGGCGCACGACACGAAATATATACGCAGGGGAGCCGAGCACACGTGTGTTTGTGAACACCTGTCGTGTCCGGCCGACTCACCCCGTGCTGTCTTGTATTGTGTCGGCGTGTTTCCCCCCCCCCCTGGTACGGAGGACCCCCAAGGGTTCCGATGTCGAGGCCTTCATAAGGGCCAATAAAACACACTTGTCGGCATGTCGAAAACACCATCAATATGCCTCATACTTATTCAGCAAAACAACGGGATATGCTCAACTGATTTCACCTCCAAAGGCCTGCGTCTGATTGGCTGCCCTGGTTACGTCATCCCAGCGCCATTTTATAGATGGGCACGGTAATTACTACCGGCCGAACTAAGATTAAATCCAACTTTAGCCAACTTTGAGGCTTCGCCGAGACGAGCCTATTTTCAAACTCGTTGTTTCGTGCTCATATCCACCGATAGACAAGTATAGGCCGTCGCCGCTACCGACCGTATCCACCAGGAAAATCAAGACGTAACCGAGAGGAATTTTCTCACGAACCGAGAATAAAAAGAGTCTCTCGGATGCATGCATCAAACTGTATACGCCTGTTAACGCTATATGCTGTACTGTCTCTCGACTCGTTCAGCTTTGCACATGATTATTAGTGCGATGCATCAGCCTCGACGAGTTCACTTGACGCTGAGAGTTACATGCACATAAGATACAGCTCCACATCCACATACCAAATCTCGAGTAACCGCCGCGCTCGGCAGACTCCATTTTTTGCGAACCCTACGCTTTTCCCTCGATTACATTCGATCGTTTGACTCCAACTACCTCCACGTTCTGTTGACTATCTTTTCCTCCACGTACGAGCCATTTTCCTCCACGATTTTTCACCACCTACTTTTTCCTCATAATCACGAATTTAAAGCCTGCAATTTTAAATCCAGTAGTAGTAGTCATGGAGTTTTCTATCCACGCCCTTCTCGGGTTTTTACATGTTTCGATCTTTTCCACAAACTTGTATTATTCCACACTTTTGCTTGATGGACCTACTTTTTCACGTGGGTTGCGAACAACAGGGGGTACCATTTTGGTAAGTGCCATTGCCACCCTCGCGAATTAAAAATTCAATTAAAAGGTTTATTGGAACTTTCAACAAGTTTGGCTAGTAACGTCTGCATTAAGTTTTCTAGCGATTCTTTAAAGAGGCATTTCGCGCAGGCATTACCGCAGTAACGAACTGCACGTGCAGCCGCGTATATCATTTCTACCTTATGTGGACGCCTGCAGGCGTTCTTTCAAGAACCTCACAAGCTTCGCGTGGAGGATGAATGAGGCCGGATGTGGTCATCCTCGTGGTTAACTTCCGCGTGTGTTCCCTTTATATTCCGACACATAGATCCAGCAATTGATCATTATTATACGTATACGTATTATGCTTCCTGGTAATTTCCGGTGGAGATCCCGCCGCATCAACACTTTTTAATGCTCGATAAACTTGTGTGGACTCAAAATATATATACCTAGGGCGTAGGTACGAGATCAGAGCTAAGGAAAATGCCAACTCTATCCCATACACATTCATATTTCTACACATACAGACCTATCCGCCCGGGAAGCAATTATTTTTTTACACTCTTTCCCCATACGCTCATTGTTCTCTTTTCCATTTCTCCCTCATTTTTTTTATTCCCTCATAATTTTTTCCACTTCTTAGCTCGCCATACCGCACTCCGCCATACGCCTCCATCCTTTTTTTATTCATCTTCTTTCCTTTTTATTCCACACCAGCCTGCCAGGCTGCACCAGAGCTCCGTAAAGCTACATATACTGCACAGCCAGTAAAAGTACAGTGGAAACTCAAATTAATGATGACTCCGTGAAGAAAACTAGTGCGAAAACGTAATAATACCTTTTGTGCACAGTTTTACTAGCCAGACCAGATTTCAAGAATGAAGAAAGCCTCCAACCCAGTTGATATTTATCAGCTCAGTTAATCACATAATTACTCGTTTCATTTTTTTTTCGCTCACTTTAAATTTCCGATCGACACTTCTTTTTTATTTGCATTTAAATTATATAATTTCGACAATTTTCTAGAAAGTAAAGAGGAAATGCAAACTTACCCACAAAATTTTACAAAATTTACAGAAATTTTTTTTTATTCCCACAGTCCCAACAATTTGAGGGAATCTGTCTTGATGGTATCCCTCAAATTTTAATTGCTTTATTCACTCTGGTAGGGCTCCGTGTATCGACCATCAATTTGATGCAAATGCCTTTTAACTTCGTGACCTGTTGCACCGAGCTGCTTTCTCTGCGGTCCAGATCAGCCGAATCCCAGTCAAACTCTTCTGATATTTTTTTCAATTCTTTATCGGTTATCCAAAAAGTTAACACGACATTGATGCACCTTGTTTCGCTCAATAGCTGGCTCGTTTTATCGATTCAACTTTGGCATCAATGCCGCGTGGTTCTCAGCCAAATTTTCCATCAAATTACGATTCCAAAGCTTCCAAAATTATTTTATTCGCATACAGAATGAAAAACAATATTATTTCGGCCAGCCACCCAATATCCAAACGTTTTTGCAATTTTGACAATTTTTCGTGTCGATTTTGTTTTTGGGTCGCAAGAGAGGATCGCCTTATTATCCAGACTAAATGTTGCAAGATATTTACGAGCTCTGCTCAAGAAAAAACAGATTTTCGTTGCATTCCAACGAGGTAAACTTCAATATGATGAAAATTTTTTAATTTTTTGCTCGAATTTCGTCTTTTTGTTAATATTCTGCTTCGATACTCGTGTTTGCATATTTTTAAACTGAGAACGATGACATGCAGTGGTACGTGGCTGTACAAACACCGAGACGAAACGAGAGCACAATATACAGAGCTTGCATGTGTTTTACATTGGTTTATAGGAAATACTGTATCGAGAAAGGGTGCTTTGTCCAAGAGGTTTTCATCTCCCACAAGCATTCATTTCATCAACATGCACAAACACAGAGAACCACATAGATATACATAAACAGGGCGGACATGTGGGTTTTATAGACAGGATTTTTGCTCTTGATCCCAGCAATATTCCTCCAACGAGAAGTCAACTCATACATAGAGGACGTTCCAGTTTAAAAGTCTCGTAGCCTCGAAAGATAATTTTTTTTTTTTTTTTTTTTTTTTTTTTAATAAAAATTCACACTTTTCGAGCAATATTTACGAAATCTTTTTATTCTTCGATCTTAACTCACATCAATAACGCATATGAGAGTAATAAAAAAGCAGGAGCGACATATTTAAAGCTTTGTGCTCCGAGCTCTTCGAGTTTGTGGCTGGAAACAAAGTTTGCCAGAGCAATGGCAATGTTGCTCGTGGAATTTACGTAATTAAGTGAGAACGCGATGCGAATGAGGAAAAGAGAGAAACATTGCGAGAGGGAAGAGGAAAAACAAAGAGAGTGGCTAGAAAAAAAGTTCCTAAGTCTTCGTAATCACCGACTCGGTATCGTGTGTGCTGTTAAAGGTATTCCACACTGTATAAAGGGATTTTAACGTAGGAAGATGAGAACGTGATGAGTTGAAAAACTAAAAATATACATTTACGTAGTTGAAAGAAAAAAATCTTCAAAGAAACTTAATATTTACAGAATCCCCTCACAGGTAATTGCCATCTGGCATCTGCTCACCTCGTAATTAAATTTTTCCTCTCTCCTCCTCCGAGTTTTCGAAGTTTCGTTCAAATTTATTTCGATTTATAAAAAACAAAAAACAAGAAAAAAACATTCCCTGTCAACAAAACGAATAGGGTCTTCGAGGCTCGGATAACGGTAAAAAATTCGTTGAATTTGAGGAACAGAGTTGTTTCGGAGGGACGAGACAAGTGTCCCTAACAGGTGGACCGAACTGTACATGGTTGAGACTGGCGCGAGCTCGATCAATACCACAGTTTCATGTGAGAGAACGCGCGACAAGTGTTAAGGTGCATGAGCTCTGTGCCAGGCTCTCTCGTCCTATCCACTCGAATTTATACACAAAGGAAAAATCTTCCCAAGCAAAATTGTGTGTTTTATAAATATTTAACAAAAATAATAATTTCAGATGATGAAAAAATGTGGGAAATTCGAGATTTTCTGGACTCGACGAGCGCGACCATGTTTTTTAGAAAATCATATTAAATCACGAAATTTTATTTATATTTTATATTATTTATAAAGTATCGTGTTGAAGTTTGTATCGTTGGAAAGCAACGAAATTCTGTTTGTTCTTGAGCAGAGCTCGTAATTATTTTGCAACATTTGGTCTGGAAAAGAAACGATCATCTCGTGCGATCCAAAAACTAAATCAACAGGAGAAATGACGGCAATTTCCGCAATTCAACAAATAAATAAAGGGAAAATCATTTTTCGTTGAATCTCAACGTTGCAAACGTCAGAGTCACAGTTTCTCGTAGCTTTCTAGTTTAATATCAAAATTACAGTTTAACGGCGAGTCTGGAAAATATAGGAGGAGAAACGATCATTTAAAAAATCCAAGAAAATTGACGTTTTCGTTCGTTAATCCAGTCGGAAATAACCGATATTTCCCGTTCACGATTTTACCCACCGCGTACCCATTCACTAGGGCACAGTCGACTATTACACGATTCTTACCGTTTTCTTTGACGTTCGTTTCAGTTATTAATCGTAGTAATAGTATATCTCAAGCCCCCCCCCCCCCCCCCCCGTCCCCTTCCTCGCTCCCAGCGAGGAACGAAAAGACTTAACCCAAATGACTTTCTGTCGAGAATCGAGTGACTTGAGACTCAGACTGCGTCGAGCTAAAACACGTTCGAAGAACACGAAAGAGTCGAGTTTCACTCGAGGCTACGTGTACATCAATGTATAGTGTATCGTGTGCTCTTGTACTACGAGAGGAGCGGATACGGGATCCTTAGACGAGAGACCAAGAATGAAACAACTTTCAGTGGTGGGGGCTTAAATCTTAGTGGAGTGAAAGTACACTTTGAAGCAAACGATGCACCGCCTCTGTGTATATGTTTCCTCCATATACGCGTGTCTACATATAATAGACACAAATATTGCTTGCGTTTAGTGAACTCGAAATTGAGGCAGAAGCATGAAACTAGGGGCAATTTTTGCGTAATTTTTTCTTTTTCATTCATCGATTTTTTGATTTGTCATTAGAAAATCGTACAAAATTTCGAAAATTAAGCAAATTTCAGTAAAAATACAATTTTTTATGTTTTCATTTCCTTTTTAGTTGCATTTGAATTTTCAATTTTTTCGTAATTTTTGTCTTGATCCTTCAATTTATCGATTCGGCACAAAAATATCGTTCAAAGTTTCGAAAATGAAACAAATTTGATTAAAAATATGATTTTACATGTTTTTATTCCATTTTTAGTTCTTTTTCCTATTTGCTTTCGAATTTGAAGCTTTTTTCGTGAATCTTGAAAATTCTTGCTCGAGTCGACCCAGAGGCTATTTTTTCGTTACATTTTGCTCAATTCATCAATTTTTTACAAAATAAAAAAAAAATGAAGTAAATTTGAATAAAAATGCAATTTTATTATGTTTTTATTTTATATTTAGTTGTTTTTATGAATTTGCGTTTGAATTTGAAGATTGTTTTTGTAAATCTTAAAAATACGAGAATGGTGGTGATTTTTTATTTGGGATCGTGCGTTTTTTTCTCTTATGTGTGGGGAGGATGGCGCGTGGGTGGCGAAAAGGAGGAAATACGATAAATCATTCGTCCAGAAGAGAAGAATCGATTACGAGAGGGATGTGTGAGAGCACTGAAGGAAAATGGTCCATTGAAGAGATGAGTTTCTTGTCAAAATAGAATAATTTTCTCAGGGATCTTGAGGTTTTCCTGGGGAACTCGCGTTTCGTGCTGTTATCTCTATGTCGATCGGCCAATTTTTGTTCCTTTTTTTTCCCTTCATTCCTGCAACGCAATGGCGATCGATGCTTGGACAATAGTTTTTTGTTTGTCATTCATTCGTCTTTTTCCTTTCATACATGGACGCTTGAGCTATTTGTGTTTGTTTTTGTTTTTTTTTTTTTTTTTCCACATTATAAAAGTACATTTCGTCGTCCTAGTATAGGCGAGAACGTCGTCTGCTCGCGCCTGCGCTGCAATATTGAATCTGAAACTCTTCCCCTCTCTCCTGCTCTCTCTCTTTCTTTCTCTTTCCGGTCCTTCCCCCGCGGTCGCGTTTTCTGTACGCCTCCTGCTGATTCGGCTAGACTTTGCCTTTTAGGTTTACAATATGCACGGGGGCCGTTCCGAGTCTTTTAAAAACTGCAAAATTCGTCTCATTATCAAAAATCACTCTTCGATTAATTTGACGAGAAAATTTCCATTTATTCTCCCGTTTTTTCATCAGATTTTCCATTTTCTTGTTTTCATCGAAAAACCAGAGAAGCGAGACTTTGCCATAATTATGGATAAAGCATTGGATTCGGGCGAAACCAACACTCGGATGGGTGATCGCGCTCTTTTGGTGGATCGATACGCGCGGAATGACTCTGAACTTTGCGACTTTGAGATTCAACGAAAAATCATTTCTCCATTAATTATTTATTTATTGAATTCTGAGAATGAGGGCCATTTCTTGGGTCTATTTAGTTTTTCGCTCGCAAGCGACGATCGTTTTATTTTCCGAACCAAATATTGGAAAATAATGACCGGTTCTGCTCAAGAAAAAACAGATTTCCGTTAAATTACAACGATGGATGCGGCTGCCCCAGTGGATTCGCCCAGAAGTGAAGAAAAATCATTTGTTTATTGATCAATGAAATTTTTCCGGCAAATAATTTATTTCGCTGCTCAGTCGTCTTATCATTAATGAACCAATGGTGAATGGTGATTGGAGATCCGTTAGTCAGCATGAATAAGATAAGGGTCGTCCTTTTTGGAAAAGGAAAGCCTCCATGTATAAATTGCATGAATATACGTGAGGGAGTGTAGGTAGAGGAGGATCGAGGGTAGGTAGGCGAGACGATGTGGCGTGAACGTCGACGTGGCGGTAGTCACCCCGACTAAGCACGTCGTCGCCGTCGCCGCTTCCTCTTTCAACCTCCCCTCGCCCTTTTCGAGCTTTCATCCCTTTCTCTTGATTCCCCAGCCCCGTTTATACGCAAACAAACCAACTGCTATAGAAAAAAAATATACACGCGGAAGTCGGCGAAAGTCGGCAGGAATAGAAAAATTCTCACAGAATAAATATTCCTCCACTTATTCATGCCAGATTTTTTTTATTACTCGTTCATTACATCCATCTCGAGCTTTCATCCATTTTCAAGATTTTTCGTTATTGCTCGTTATTGCTTTCGATATTCCCCACTAAAAATCTCATTCAAATTCTCGTTTATTCAATTTTTATTTCATGCAATCATTTTCCATTGCTTTTCCGATACAGAGCTAAACTCATTGCATTCAATCAATAAAATCTGAGCTTGCAGAATCATTCTTTCGATTCCGACAAAGATTTGGCTGCTCCGCGTCTAAAATAATTCCAGAAGATTTTATTGATTTTTTAAATCAATTTTATTGTAGAATTAATCTCAACGACGATTTGCTTTGTTTCAATCACCCAATTCGCATGTACTTAGACACTTGGACAATGTTGTCGCCCCAAATTCGGCTGCTCAGTCTTTAAAAGGATTCGGAAAGATTTTATTAATTTTTTCGATCAATTTTACTGTAGAATTTTATTTTTTTCTATTTTTTTCTATTTTTTTTAATGAAATTTGTGCAGTTGGTTATCAGTTAATTGTCGTGGTATATGGATTTATATTAGCATATGTAGGCTATATATTTGTACATGTAAAAGCAACAAACAAAACGAGTATCTTCGTATGCTCAACCGCACCTTGTTCATTGTCTGGCTCGTCGCTTCACTTTGCATTCTCTATAGCCAATGCATAAATTTATCCTTTCAGTACTCTATACTATCGTCCATGCACGTAGCCAGCAACTCAAGTGTGACACACGTCGTTGATGAGATGAGAAAAGAAAGACGACAAAACTTCGTTATACTCGCCTCTCTCTCTCTCTCTCTCTTTTTTCAATTCCTCTTTCTACGGAGCCCCGAAAATTCATGGTGTATGCATATTTATAAGTGCTCGACATTGGGCGCGGCTGTAAAGCCTTTTTCGACTCTTTCCTTTGTCCGGACGAATTGGAACACGTGTACAAATCTTTTTCGAAATGTTCCTTTTCACTTTTCACGCTTCATGAATAATAATAATGATAATAATAATAAAGGCAATTTTTCAAGAAATTACTGGTGAATAATGGGAGGAAAAAAGTTAACATATTTTTGGGGATTTCGGTGAGAATGAATCATCTTGAAGTTTGCATCGTTGGAATTCAATCGAAATCTTTTTTTTTTCAGGCAGAGCTCATAATGATTTTCTAAAATTCGGTCTGAAAAATAAAACGATCATTCGTTGCGAGCGAAAAACAGAATCGGCACGAAAAATGGCGATCATTTCCAAAATTCAATAATTCATTGATGGAAAAATCATTTTTCGATCATGTTGGAGTTTGCATCGTTGGAATTTCACGAAAATCTGTTTTCCTTGGGCAAAGCTCGTAATCATACTTGAAAATTTGTTCTCGAAAATGAAACGACCGTTTCTCGTGAGGCAAAAGCAAAATCGACACAAAAAATGGCAATCATCGTGATGAAAATGATCGTTGCGCCGTTCAATTGCTCGTTCATGACGAATCGATTTTATCCGTTGACTCGAAAACGCATTAAAAACTGGAAAACCGTAAATACGGTTCTCGTATCTCGATAGTTGAGGGACATTAGGAACTGAATTCTCTTTTATGGAGATTTAATGGGACGGACTCGCTTCTCGACGAAGTTGCTTTTTGAATAACTGATGATACTTTCTTCTTTTTTTCGATCCAAAAATCAGAATCCTCACGAGGGAATTTTGTAGCCATCGATTTTGACGGTCTGTATGTATAGGAATTGAGCTAATATTTTCCTTTATTGGCTTTCTCGCCTGTAATGGTTTTGCACATTCGTCCTGGGAAAGAGCCCGCGTTGTCGTGTGATTGTTCGTTGGTCAGGAATTGACCCCAGTGGTGAATGAAACGCGGTCGAATCCACCGCAGAGAGAGAGAGAGAGAGAGGGAGGGAAATTACGTTAACGAATAACGATTCGACGAGAAGTCGAGATATTTCAAAAAATAAAAAATACATTTTTAACATAAAAATCGATTTCGGATGAATAAATAACTGGAAAGCCTAATGAGAAAAAAAATTGATTAAACATACAAAAATGGCATCGAGACATTTTTCCGTGTCGAGATAAAAATAAAAAGGAAATTCATCAATTAGTAAACCGCCCCCGCGCTTTATTTAATTGGCGGCAAGAAAAATACTGCAACGACGTATAAAAAATTACATTTTTTAATACTTCAATGAAGATTGAAAATATTTAATCCTACGCAAGTTGGAAAATAGAAAAAAAGTAATGTCGAGGCTCGAGGGGTGCACACACGTGGTCTTTGCTCAGGATTTCTCCTCACCAATGGGCGGACATTGAACGAACGTTCTATTTAAAAGAATATAAAAGAAAAATAGATTCTCTCGGTTTAGTTGCTTTCCGGATTGCAGGTGAACGAGCAATTGGCAAGTAGAAAAATGTCAGTGAATTTAAAGTATAATCAAGAATGGGAGAATAAAAATTGATTGAAAAAAAAGGTCGAGCCTCTGGACATGCAATTATTGCGTGAGCGTTCGCTTTGAAGGAAAAATAGCTCGCGCGTATTAAACGAACCGCTCCGCAAAAGTCCACGTCAATGAAAATTTGCTCGCTCGCTTTTTTTCGCTTTTCCATTAAAAGGAAACTCCAATGAGCTATTATTTTTCCTCTTTTAACTTGACAATGCCATTTGCTTCAGAGAATTCATTTTCTATTTCAAGTCTTTTTTTTTCCAAAGATTAATCGATATTTTCGGCTTTTTTTACGACAAATAAATTGAGCAGAACAATTTGGAAAAAATACGGTGTTCCCGTTGGCGAACTTCAGCCGCCGCGAGATTTGGAGCGTCTAAAGAAAATACTACACTCGTGGAAAGCCTCGCGAGTGGGCTTACGATTTGTTATTGCCTCCATTCGCTGTTCTTGTCGCGAGAAATAAAATTTTATCCAAGACCCCGGAGGCTACTACGAACTTTCGATGATAACGCGGTAACAACGAGAATATTCTTTTTCTTGCTCTCTCGGCACGATAAATCGACAACTCGGTAATTAAATCGGTGTTTTTTACTCAATTAAAGAATATGGAAGATCGTCGCAGCGTTTTTTTTTACCTGGCGCATCATCCCACGTCGATTTAATGAGCTTTTCAGCGAGATAAATATACGCGGGAATGAAAAAAAGTTGGACTCCTTTTTAACGATGCCTCGCAGCTAATTAATTGACGTTCGGTTTTCCGAACGTGTAATTGACCGAAAGGATATTTGAATTAGTTGAAATTCAATTAAAACGCCGTTTATTTTGTACATTTATCATCGCCAATCCCTCAAACATAAATTCCTCCTGAAAAATGTTAATTAATATAGCAATTTTCATAATTCAACATTCCCGAATCGGAATGCAATTCCTGCATCAACTTCCGTTCAATATTCTCCCGTTCAATTCGCTCTACACATTTCCACCCCCCGTGACCTTCCACCCTTACAAATTCGTACAGAACGCGTCGCCCAATTCTCAGATCGAAAAGTCAAGCTTCCTCGATGTCAACCTCGATACCAGTTACCTTTACAGGCTTTCCCAACTCCATCATTCGAATCCTTAGAAATGTCACTGCATTTCCTTCCCAATTTCCATCTCCCAGTCAATTCTTCCCACCGGAAAATCCGCTTTTCGAATTCAACTCTCCAACTTTTCGATAAACCCGATAGTTCTCTCAAACCATCTCCCCGAACTTCGCAACGTGTTGAGATTCAACGAAAAATTCTTTTTCCTTTAATTATGTATTGAATTTAGGAAATAATGGCCATTTTCCTTGTATAATCGTATTATTGCCCAGAACAAATTTTGGAAAATAATAACGAGCTCTGCCCAAGAAAAAAATAGATTTTTGTTGCATTCCAACGATGCAAACTTCGACATGATCGAAAAATTATTTTTCCATTAATTATTTATTGAATTTTGAAAATTATCGCCATTTTTCGTGTCGATTCAGTTTTGTGCCTCGCAAGAGATGATCGTAATTCACTATCCAGACTAAATATTGCAGAATAATGATGAGTTCTGTAAACCACGAGGAAAGCGAGTAATTTTCGTACAAATGAAATTAGCCACGATGAAGAAGATTGCATATTGTATAGAATATGGTTTAAATTCACACATAGAAGTCTAGAGCCAAGAGATCGTGGGAATTCGAGGTCACGGTTGCTGCATACGAGCTCCGAGGCTCTACGAATGAAGAATTTTTTTTTTTTAATTACGTTAGGGTGATTATGACGTGGTCGAGAATGAAGGAAACAATGCGTTTTACTTTCGGGGGTAAATTCTTCGAGATCTGGAATTCAGGACGATCCATGCAAATTTTCTATCAATAATACAATTCCTTCAAATTTCCACCACATTTTCACGAGTTTCTCATACGAGCCCGCGTTAAAAGTTGCAGTTTTAAACATTAAATATTTCCATTTCTAAATGGTGAAGCTCCTCAAAACTTTGCATACGCTTTTATATAACATCGAAGAAGCTTCATTTATTTTTTCAAAAAAATCGGTCGTTAAATTATTACGAAATTTTGGTTATTACATACAAATAAGCTGGAACGATTTTTTTCAAATGAACTTGGGCTCACGAACCATTTTATATACGAGAAAAATTGAAACGAAAAATTTACAATTGTCGAAAATGGGAAAAAAAAAAAAAATACAAAAAGCAACAAAGTCTGCACAAAGTAAACGGTTGACAGTTCAAAGAAACCGCACACGGATCGCATGGGAAAAAAAAGACAATAAAAACCGAATGAACCGCGCTGTAAAATTTTTTTTTTTTTAACGACCAGTTTCTCACGTGATAATTTTCAGATACGAGGATCGTTTTTCAAAAAAACGCGATTAAGATATCTGTTTTAATCTCAATCTCGGGCGACCGCCCTCAGGTGCCTTAAGTTTTAATATGCTAAACTGTCTCAGGGTCAGACTCTTTATGCCTCGGTCGTAAAAAAAAAAAGGTTCCTGTATCTGTGTCCATGTGTAAACCTTTTTAAAGATATTTCCATGAATATTTATACATTAGAAAAAGGATATTAGTGGAGATAGAAGGACGAAGGGTGCGGGTCATGGCGAAGAGGAAAAGAGGGTCGGGACGTCGGGACGGACACGAACTAACCTCAGTTCGGAGTTCTCTTGCATGTACCTTCGAACCACAAACCGGAGTCACGCTAGCCTGGCTCTGTATCCACGTCCGGTTTACACGCTCGGGTCTCTCAATTTCTTCAAATATATATTTATATATTTTAGAGTTGTACTACGACGGTCCAAATATGATTTACCAACCCTTGAAGAAATATGTGAAAAATAAATTGTCAAGTCGGAGCAATTTTATTGAAATTTTTTCAAATTTTCGAACAAATAAATTATTCCTCGGGCATTAAAAACTGCGAAATCTGGAGGATTTTAGAAAAATGTCCGATTCCGTTGCCGCGGAGAGAGGGACGAGCACCCTCAGGGTTTTCGCTTCGCTGGACACGACGCGTCGTTTTTTTTTTTTCATTTTTTTCTTTCCCCCTCGAGTCCGCGAGCTTGTGCAGTCTTGAGGCTCCTAAAGACGGTAAACCTAACGGAAACGGCACCCGCATATGAGGATCGTTAGCAACGGGGACATTCCACGAGAACAGGAAATAATACGTTGGGAGAGGGAAAGGAAAAAGACGAGAGACACGAGGTGAAGGATAAGAGGAAACGTACGCGAACAATTACGATTGGCATGCACCGGTGAACTTTCGGTTCAACTCGATCGATGCCCATGCATAACGGATCTCCCGAAAGTTGCCTCTCACATCACCAGCTTAAGTGGATTGTCCAATTTTTTTGTTTTTATTTCTTTTTGCGAAACGGCCTCCTCAAGCTTTTTCTCTGCGATCTATAAACTTTCCCAAATTTTGTATCGATCGGTTGGCTCTTCAATCCGCTGCGCAGGGTCCGTCCCTCAAATTTATTCGATAACTTCTCGAACCGCGCAGAGAGACAATGAAAAATCATAAAAGAGTATATTTACAAACAATATTTTTTTATTCATTCAATACTTATTTATTAAATCCTGCCGAGTATCACTTGTTTTCAAATAATGAGCTTTATTTTAAATGCATATACAATTTTATTTGAATAAACATATTGTTTCAAATAAATTACATATTTATTACGTTTAAATAAAATTTCTATCTATATTTAATAATTCAGAAGATTCATATATTAAATAAATCAAATTATTTGCAACAAATGTATTAGTTTGGTATTTTAATGAATCAATTGATTTTCAATGAATTTTTTGCCTGGGAGTATGGATAGAGAATTTATTTAACTCAACTGCGTTTATTTTGTGTAGCATACACTTGGTTGCCTTTCGTATTTTTACTGAAAATTTCGAAATAATTTATCGACCGATTTTGTTTGAAAAAATAAATGAAGCTTTTTCGATATTACGTAAAAGCGTATGCAAAGTTTTGAGAAGCTTTACCGTTTGTAAATCGATATATTTAATGTTGAAAATTGCAACTTTTAACACGCGCTCTTCTGAGTGATGTTTATTAAAAAATATCTCGACTTTAACGCGGTGTGAAACCTCTTTAAATTCCGCAAGCTACTGGATATCACCTTTTTCTTAAGGTGGTGGAAATTTGAAGGAATTCTATCGATAGAAAATTTAGCATACAACGTCCTCGCAAGGCTCTCATCTCGCTACTAAGAGTCTGACGAACTCGTTCTTCTTCCGCTCTCCGCCCCGCCACTCTACCGAGTCAAAGTTTAAAGCACCGCGTTGCAAAACCGCAATATCCTCTTTTCCTGGTCTATAGCATCCTCACCATGAGAAAATACATGAGGGAGAGATTATTTAACCTGCGCAACGCGGCCGGGGCTACTAGCGGAGACTTTCGTTCTGTGCTCGTGTACGTATACGCAGATAAGCTCGTCCGCCGCAGACCCTTAGTTATTTCCGCCCTACGTAGCGTTATTTATACGCTGCACTCGAAAGTGAGACAGAAAAACGAGAAAAAAAAGTCCGCCATGAGTTTTTCCTCAAAGAAATTGCCAAATTTTCATTTTTCTCACCCGGTAATGTTAATAACAAAATCGCGCCTCGAGACTTTTCTATGAGGATCGCTGCATTTCGGTGGCTTGGCAAAGTTGCCTTCTCGCTTCGTGATTCTCCATAATTACTCCTTAATTCCAAACCGCTCTCGACTAAAGATCAAACCTTATTCGATTCTATCTTGTCACGCTATCAAACATCATGCTGACCGAGCATATAGAATATTTAATTAAGTGTATAACGATCCACACATGCAACCTCTATTTTCGTCGTTTCATGCACATTTATATAGGAGCTTGTTAAACGAGTCATTGCACCGTGAATTGAGAGCGATTCTGTGCGCGAGCGTTAATTAAAATCGAGGACAATTTTGCATCCCTCTCTCTCTCTCTCTCTCTCTCTCTCTAGAATCGCACAAACTTGTGTCCAATTGTCGCACCGAAATTCCACAGTCCGGCTCGAAATTCATTTCGACTTGAACCTTTGCGAGCCCAAGTCCATCAAAACAAGTTGTTACACATTGACTAAACACACCGACGTACTCTAAATTCAAGAACGTCCGAGCTAATATGTATTTGTTATATAATAACCAAAATTTCGGAAAAATTTTACGACACATTTTGGTTGGAAAATTCAACAAAGCTTGTGCAAAGGTTTAAAAAGCTTCAACGTTAAGGAATCGAAATATTTAATTTTGAAAATAAAAACTTTTAACACGCCCTCTTATGAGAATTTATTAATTGACTTAAGAACAATTCGAACTCTAAATTCAATATCGTCCGAGCTAATACGTATTTTTTATGCAATAACCAAAATTTCGAAATAATTTTACGAACGGTTTTTTGTTTAAAAAATTCAATGAAGCTTTTTGGATATTACATAATGCAAAGTTTTAAGAAGCTTCACTGTTTAGATATCGCAATCTTTAATGTTGGAAGTTGCAGCTTCTAACACGCGCTCTATGAGGAACTACTGAAAATTGTGATTTTAATAAATAAATATCTCGACTTGTACACGGTGAAACCTCTTGAAATTGCGGGAGCTACTAGATATCACCTTTTTCTTAAGGTGGTGGAAATTTGAAGGAATTCTATCGATAGAAAATTTAGCATACAACGTCCTTGACATTCAGTCTTATGGGAAATTCCAGTTTTTATTCTATTTAGCGATGAATTCTTATGAATTATTATGGAGAAAAGAGAGTTTTGATTCTGGTTCTCTGTAGCCTTGTGAAAATTTGGCTGCATATATTTTTCTTATCATAATCGACTACTGTGCCAAATTTAATCAGAATTCGGAAAAATTATTCTGAAACCGACAGTACTACCTTAAAGATTCAATCACGCAGCACACGCACCTTGAACAATAACTTTCGTCCGATGCTATATTTTGCCGGTCAAAGCGAATTTTTTCGGTGAAAAATTCAAGCAAGTTTTTTAATCGTTAAGATCGCGAGGAAAATGATTTTCTCGTCTCTTTCCAACTCCGCAAACATTAAAAGTATAAATAATTTGGCTCTCGTGAAAATGCTCTGTGTGTGCTTCGAAGCGGGAAAAGGATTTCTCTGCTGAGTTGGCATGGCCATCTCTGAGGATTGACATCGCCGTGGCTCTGTGTCCCTTTTCCTACACGTGTTTCGATCTCGGGGATCGAACACCTCTCATCTTCACGCCACTTTACCCTCTCATGAATTCTTAATGCGACACTAGACCCTCCTCAAATATAAACGTGGCTGTATGTACGTATATAACGGTGAAGAAGAACTGTCGAGGCTAATGCTCTTGACGTCGCTTCGAACGTGAAATTCGAATTCTCGCCCGCTGGTGGCGAAAGAGTCCGCTGCTTTGCTCCAATTCCATTTGCTTCGCCCATTTTTTTTTCCACAAAATCAACGTGTAAACGGGGCTGAATATTTGGCTAAACATATCGGTTTGCTTTTTCCAAATATTCGATTGTGCAAAGTCAATTTTTACAGTGGAAAAGCAAATTTGAGAAATCCCTGACTATCGACGCTTCGGGGCTAGAAAAATTCAACGGAAATCTGTTTTTTCTTGAGCAGAGCTCTTAGTATTTTTTCAATATTTCGCAGTATTTTACAAAACCGAGACGAAAAATGGCCGGAATTTCAAAAATTCGATGAATAATTATTTGAAAAAGCATTTTTCGCCTTGAGAATGAGCAAAGAAATTGGGCCTCGTAGGTCGATTGCATTGGAAGTTTGTAATGAAACAAACTGGGCTACGGAGCATCGCGGGCTTTATCGATTCCATCTTGAAATGCCTCGTGTAGAAAGATCGATTGAATTTTTCATCTAATCCGTTTTATATTCGTGATGCGGCGCCCTGCCCCCCCCTCACCGACTCTCACAGGAATGCCTTGAGTGTCGCGTCTTCCACGAGCCATGTTTTTACTCGTCAACGTTCACGAGAGAGAGAGAGAGAGAGAGAGAGAAATAAAAAAGAGAATCTTGGGGAAACGAGTATCCGTTTTGTCTCGCGCGTATTTTCCTTTTCTTTCCTCCTTCGCATAATAAAATCGGGTGACAAAGGCTAAAAAGTTGGGAGACGGGACGAGTTGGGATGTTTTCGAGTTTCGGACTCACGTTTCGTGCGCATCGGAGAATGTTAATTTCCAAACTTCCTGTTTGAAAAATCCTCCACTCCTGAGCGGAAAAATTCTCGCACGCTTGTTTTTTTTTTTTCCCCCCGGAAAATTGAACGAAAAAAATTGAAGTGACGATTTTTTAATGAAAAATCGCAATTTTTATATCGCGATCTGGACACCCAGCCGTAGATTATTTCTTCGCCTTCGCTCGACGAGAGTTATCCGAGGCCGAGTTGGTACGATGATAAACTTTTAGAGCCCTCAACCCTCGCTCGGGAATTGGAAAGTTTGTTGCTATATAGACGCGAGCCAGGAGGAGAGTTTGCTGAACGGAGAAAATTCATATCCACTGTTGGTGGTCCGTCGTAGCCTTGTACGGAGTAGTCTCCGGGTCGTACGAGCATGAAGGAGCGTTCGATTAAGTCAATCTTTGGCACAGCGAACGTCCTCGAAAGACGTTTCAATAAGTGAAACTATTTTTTAAACTTTCGTACGTGCGATTGGCTGAGTTTGATTTTCGTTGATGGCGAATATGCGATATAATAATCGGAAAAGTTGCTCCAAACTTGAAGGAATTCTGATTGTTTTATCGAATCGAGAGTTGTCCAATTTCAGCGAAAATTCTAAAAGTATGGGATCGATAAAAAAGAGATTAAAATTGAGCGTAGCGTTGATCTTTGGAGCGCAAAGCCCGTGGGCATGGCAAAGTTAAGATGGCGAGAAAATATATTTGCCGCAAGTTTGCGGTCGTATATACTCGGGACTCCTTAAAACATGTTGGAAAATGAGCTCGTTCGAGCGATTCCACTCGAACGAAGAAAAAGCCCTGGTGGGAGGCTTCTTTCATGTACTCGTGCGCGGGGCGCGTATGTGGCGAAGCTCCGAGGCAATTTGTATCCGCTGGATTCGTCACGGAGTGTATCGTATTCGGAAGGATTTCAAGTCTCGATCTACGCATATATAGTACTACGCAGGGGATTCGAAACGTACGAGGCGGCGAGTGTGCTCGAGTTACAAAAGCCGATAGACGAGCCGTGCGAGCTGATAAAGAGATAACGGGCAGAACGCAACACGCGAGACCGACATTGCTACGAGGCTTTGGTATTAGTTGCGAAGAAGGAAACGTACCCGATTCCGTACCGCGCGATGATTAGTCAGCAAGTTTTTATTTGCCCAGATGTTTCACCGCCAAAACTCGCTTTCATGAAGGCCAAAATATCGTATCGGACGAAAGTTATTGTTCACGGTGCGTGCTGCGCGATTGCATCTGTAAGGTTGTGCTGTCGGTTTCAGAATAATCCTTCAGAATTCTATCAAATTTGGCACAGTGTTGGATTATCCTGAGAAAAACAAAATCCAATCAATTTTTCACGAGTTTACGGAGAACCAGACCAAAAAAATATAATTTTGTTTTATATTTGATAAGAATTCATTGAAAAATACAATTGAAACTGAGATTTCTCATAAGACTCAATGTTAAGGACGTTGTATGTTGAATTTTCTATCGATAGAATTCTTTCAATTTTTCACCACATCAATCTAATTGCTCACACAATTTTGAAAGGTTACCCTATGTTGAAGTCGAGACATTTATTTATAAAAATAACAATTTTCCAATGTTTATCATAAGATTGCGTGTTAAAAGTAGCAATTTCCAACATTAATTATTTGGATTTCTGAATGGTGAAGCTTCTTGAATTTTCGCATACGCTCTTATGTAAAATCGTTAAGTAGAAGCCTTATTTAATTTTTCTAAAAAAAGCCCTCGTAAAATTATTTCGAAAGTTTGTTTATTATATAAAAAATACAAAAAAATAGCTCGGATGATCTTGAATTTAGAGTATGCTGTTCTTTAGACAATTTGTAACAACTTTTTTTCATGAACTTAGGCTTTTTTTTTATCTAAGGAAAACTGAAAAGAAACATTTATATAATTAACCGTCGCCATACAACATCCCCAAATATATAAAACTACTATGCAGCCTCTTGAAGATTTGACTGGAGCTTTTCCTAATCATTTCTCAATGAGTCTAGACTCGGAGTTTTTAAAAGAGAAGCTCGAACCGACAAGTTATTGTTGCGCCGCGTGTCTATATACTCGAGATTGGACCTTTTTTTTTAATTTATTTAAACACGGGCATAGCTCCATTACGAATAATTAGATACAGATATTTATAATCTACTACTTGACTAAATTTCATTTGATTCTCTACACTAAATCCAAAAATCGACACTACTTTCTGCTTAAATCCCGGCCGATTACGTTCGCAGCGTTTCTGAAGATCGGGAATGAATGTTTCGCTTAATTTTATTGCGCAGGTTACAACAATGAGCCAAAGCTACGGGAAGATGAAACGTCGAGTGGAAAGGAGGTCGTCAGACACGAGAACGATGAGGAGCAGCCGACGAGCGATCAGGCCCAACAGACGACACCGGGTAAGCGCGATCTCGCGATGTTTTATTTCTTTCCAATTTCCAAAGTTCAATGAATAATTAATGAAAAAAGGATTTTTCTTTAAATCTCAACGTTACCAAGATCCCGAGTCAGCTTGGTAATCGATGAATTAGCAACGTCCCCATGTTATTGTTGCAGACGTTCATCAACGTTACCTCGTGGAGACGATTACAATGACGACAGTAACGGAGCGTCGAATAGTTCGAGAGATAAGCGAAGAGGAAACTCGGCCAGTGAGGAGCGACGATTCAGACGCGATAAACGCGAACGATGCGCTGGAAAATACGAAAAATAATGTCGAGAAGAAAGTAAGTATCGAGGAGCACAATCGAGATCGTTCGGAAGATCCGAAGCCGAGATCGGAGAACGACGACAATGAGAACAGTGGGAGCAACGCGATGCAGCACCAACAGAAGCGGAAATTAGAGGATCCAGAGAAAAGTCAAGCGCCGACGAGTCAGCAGCAGCAGCAGCAGCAGCAGCACGTGAGAGAAGGGAACGAGATTCCGGAGCTCTTGCTTTCGTTCAAGTTGGGAAACGTATCGCTGAACAACAGTCTCAAGCCGAATTCAGCGGTTCGCCAATTGTTTCCAGATCCGCGTTTCATATCGCCGCCGCCGGCGCCGAGCAAAGGAATTTCCGGTTCATTGACGCATAGCCACGACGACGGAGGAACGGACAGCGACGGTTCGGAAGGCCAGAAGTTTCTCATTACGACGGAGAGTCTGCGGCTGTTCGACGCGGTAAAACGCTCCAAAATGGCTGGTTCCCGGAGCGATTCCTCGGAGAGCGAGACCTCGAGCATCAAGCGAACGATCGAAAGGAACGCCCTGAGGCGGAGTTTGATTTGCAAATACGAGACAAGCTCAAAGAAGAAAAACTTACGGAGCAAAGACTTGACCTTGGAAGAGCGAATTCGCCAGTTGACCTGCGTCGACCAGGAGGACGACAATACCGGAGGAAGCAGCGCCTCGGAGAGCGGAATCCCATCGACAACGCCAACAACGACAACGACGACCATCATGACGACTGGCATGACGAGCAACAGCCTCGACGTGGTTGACCACGCCGGAGACTTCCCCGTGAGAACATCGCCCTCTGGCGAGGAACACCCCGGCAAGACCGACTCTCGAATTTCTTCCTCAAGGTCACTCTCCGGGACGAACGATCTTCAAGAGACGTTGACGAAGACGACGACGACGACGACGACACTGATGCAGATGCAAAGTACGAACGCCCATCACCATCACCACCATCATCATCACCATCACCACCACCAATCGACTTACAAACGGATAACGGATTTGTTCGCCGCGAAGAAAATGATGGACCCGAACCTCCCGGACATCGGGTTGGGTGACAAGGGCCCATTGAGCAAAGAATACGCGAGCGCAAACAAGACGAGCTTAGCGAAAATGAATACGGACGCGCGAAAACAATTTCTCGCGAGTCTCGCGCCGTTATCTTGCGTGGCATCGACAGGGGTCGACAGCCGAGACGATTATTATCAGTTGTCGTCGAAGCAAATGACGAATGCCCGAGTCAACGATGTCGCGGGTAACCGGGCCTCGATAGGTTACAACTCCGACTCGTCTTATAGTCTCGAAGACATAGAAGCGGCGTTAAGGGGCGAAGAACGGAACTACAAAAATTCCGGTGGTCCTCCGGATGTCACGAGAGGAACTCCGACCGGGAGTGGCCCCGAGAGCCTCGATCCCACCACCGACGAGCTACTGGCGTTCGTCGAGCAAGACAAAACGCGAACCGAGCGAATACGAAGACGTTACGAGGGTGACCCGGAGCCGGTATGTCCTGGCAACACCGAGAATCACAAGCAGGAGGGCCATCGAGAAGGAAACCCCGTTAACAACGACCAGAACGACGAGAACGACGACGACGACGACGACGACGACGACGACGACGACGACGACAACGACAACGACGACGACGACGACGACGACGACGACGACGACGACGAGCTCAACGACTACGGATTCAATCGGAGGCCTTCGGTCCGAGGGATAAAGCCGCAGTTTGAAACTTCGAGCGAAATCGTTCGGCAGGTGAGATCGCGGAGCGCGATTCCTGCGGCGATAGCGGAAAAAAATCGTGCCTCTTTCCACGCGGTTCCGCCTTGGCCGTACTACGAGATCGTGGCCGACGGTAGCGCCGATAAGCAAATCGGAACGACTTTTCTACTCGCCGCTCCGGCTCCTTGTGTCGAGGAGACCGATGGGCCACGAGGCGGTAACCCCGAATGTCAACATCGCGACACAACCACGATCGGCCGAATAAACACGATGCAAAAACAAATCGATGACATTTATCAAACGATCGCCGAGACCGCGTCCACGGTCCAAGTTAATCACGAACGGAGTTCGTACCTCGAGAGCACACTCCCGAGAGCTGCCTCGAGAGCAGCAAACACCGACTCTTGTCATCGTTACTCCCTCCAGGAACAAACCCAATTGGGAATAAACGGCACGAGTATTCATTACCACGAGCAGCATCCGGTCGTCGGAGGCAGAATGCTCAGAATAACTGGCGGAGGTGACGGTTCCTCTGGTAATCCGACGTACAACACATTGCCAACGAAATCTCGTCGTCCCCAGACCGTTGCAATTGCTGCTAATTACCCTTGCGGAGTCTCGGCTCTCCAGCAGCCTCTGCACATCAACGAGGAAACCACTAAATGTTACCGAACCATGTACCTCGTTCCTTACAACGGAATCTCCGATCCAACTTATCAAAACATACAAAGAACTCTGCCTCCGCATTCTTCGCCGAATTACGCGAACCATATCGAGCGCTACCCTTACCCGAGGAACAGCCGTCTCCTGGAACATCCGGGGCTCATACAACAGCAACAACAGCATCAACAACAACATCAATTGACATCCCAACAGCCTCGAACTTATTACACCCGAACTATGAGCGGCGTCGGCCCGGGAAACCCTCCGAACCTTCAGCCTCCTCTTCATCTTCACTTGCACGGACAAACCGACGAGTTTCGTTATCCCGGAGCTCCCCAGCATCCCATACAGACTCCCCAGTTACATCATCAGCAACAACACGCTAATCAACTCGCCGGATACACCGGTCAGACTCTTCCGACTTACACGGTCCTCGCTCCTTCCCGGCCAAACGGTTATCCCACGTACAGTCTTCATTCCGGCAACAGGAATACCGGCTCCGACGTCCAGACCCAAACAATCTCCTCGCCGAATCCTGCATCGAGCACCACCTGCGCTTCCAGTATTTTAAACAACGCCCCGTACAACAACGGGCTCTCCAATCATCATCTGGGCACTTCTTCCTCGTCTTCGAACTCTTCGACTCTCTCGTCTCCGACCAAGATCCAACAGCACCGGAGCAACGTAGCCGAACGAGGAGTTCCCGAAGGCGCAGCCAGCGCTCCTTCCCACGACTATTCACAGCCAACAAATACTTTGCACAATAATTCTTTTCATTCGGCCAATGTCCCACCGCCGAACACCCAAAACTCTGTCTACTACGCGATGAACGTTTAAACTCCGAGGGACCTGATTTTTATTTCTCCGGTGACATTTTTATCGCCTCTGCCTCGCCTCCTTACCCTCCACACTCTTTTTTTCCTCCTTCTCCTTCTTTTTTTTTTCATCCAAGAGCGAGAACGGAAGGTACCAGAGGCTGAGGATTGCCCATGCACGCGGCAGACGGACGAATCACCACAGTCGGAGACTGCTCTGCTCCCTCGTCTATGAGTATTGATTTCTTTCTCACCCGGGAGAAAGAGGGGCTTGCCGCCGAAGCACAAGGTCGATACTCGTGCGGGGGAGCAAACAATTGCAACCTTCATTTTCTTTCCTTCATACGCGAGACACGCGCGATCTCCAGTCGTCGCGAGACTCATCTTTTTTCATTTAAATTAAAAAAACAAAAACAAAAACAAAAAAGAGGCTTCACAATTTTTTTTTTTTTTATTATTATTGACGCGACTCGATCGATCGAGCGGAGACGAGCGAAAGATTCTCCACGAGAATCCTTCGACGTCGAAACTTTGTTTTTTTCTATCACCAGCCACTTTTTTTCCTGCTGGACCATTTGTCCAATAATGTTCACGATATTTACGAGTATTTTTTCGAGAATATATAACCGAAGGAGAAATAATGATCTGTCAGTTACACTGCTCGGAATGCCAAACCAAAGGCAAATTATTTTCTCTCAGCCTCTGAGTCTCTCTCTCTCTCTCTCTCTCTCGTCCTTTTTCATCAGAGGCCGGTCCATTGGGCACACTCAACGGATGTCCTCGTCAAGCTCTATTTCCCATATACGTTTGCTGACATCGCAGATCGCGAGTAAATTCGTTTGAGAAAAATTTAATTTTTACACTTTTCATCTGATTTTTTTATAAAGAATTTATTTTATTTATTTTGTTTATTTTCATTTTCATTGACATGAATGTGTGCTTTCGGGTTGGCCGATTGTCAGCAAAGAATTTGAAACATTTGGTCGATTGGTGGACCGAATTTGTTGACTAAAACAATGAGCGCGGCCAACTATTTTGCGGTGGGAATTAATAACGAACAAACGGCCGATCCAATAATCGAAGGGAGCTTTTTTCCGAATAACTAGGCCATCTGCGGCGGACATACGCCCTTCTGTCTCGAAAAATTCCTCAAAAGTATACATAAACTTTCACGGACGAGTGAATGTTTGTTTTTCTCTCCCTCTCTACCTCTGTGCCCGACGTTTGTGTGCGCGAGACACATATACGAGACGACCTCGTATTTTTCTTCGGTTCTCGATACTCCAGAGCAAACTTCTTTATTCTCTCTCGGTCTCTGGTGCCCTCTCGGTTTTTGCAATATCGACCTCGATTCCCGAGCGAGCGGACGATAATCGTGTCAACAAAAATTCAATTTTTCTTTTCCCCGAGTCGTCCGGGAGAATATAAAAAATTGGAAAAATAAGAAAACACAAAATAGAAAGGAAAATGCAAGCGACGAGATTCACAATCTCGAGGCAAAATTTTTTCATTTTTCGAATCATCTCATCGGATCAAACAGTCCAAAGATTTCCACATCCTTCAACGATAATCTGTTCAAATAAACTCATCGCGCTAGAAAATACTTTTTCATTCAGCACAGAACGCGAATTAATGACTCGCCGAATATGAGTCCTCCCGAATTGTACATAATCAAAGAATTATTATTATTATGCCCATTATTATTACAACCATCGATTTTATTATCCAAAAGAATAATAACCAGGAATATAGGCCACTCGTACTAGCTCGTAAGAATTGCATGGAGAAAGTTCAATGTTAATCGGGAGAGAGAGAGAGAGAGAGAGAGAGAGAGAGAGAGAGAGAGAGAGAGAGAGAGAGAGAGAGAGAGAGAGAGAGAACAAAACAAAACAAATCCACACAACGCTGTGATTCAAATACTTCAATTTTATAATCGCCAATCGTCGAGCTTTAATTTATCATTTACTTGCCTCGAGAAAAATGCATCGATTCATTAATTCATGAATATTTTCGGGGAGCGAGAGAATTATTTATTCAGCATCATCGAATTATTTCGAAAAATATGATATTTTATTATTTAATTATTATTTATTGGGTATTTTTACGGTTTTTATTTATTTTTAATATCGATCACGACATTGTGGCTTTTTGTTCGTTGCCTGAGTCTCTCTCGATCCACCGACCAAAAGAATTATTATTATTATTAGCATTATTATCGTTCATTTCGTTCGTATTTTAAAAAAAGTTTCATCAACATTGTTGAATTAAATAATAGGTAATGAATAATGGGACGGTAAGCCTGGAGCATTTGGTTTCCAGAGCCAATGAATATCCCAGTCTCGTGTGAATATTTTCATGGCTATTTCGAGCAATTTGTGCCTCGTCGTCCGCTTACTTCGCACCTCGCTTATTTTAATTATGCAAAATATGAATTTAATCGACGAGTCGCCTCGTTTCGTCGATTCAGTTGCGGAATGTAATCGTTCGAGTTTATGACCAGAGAGGTTGGAATATTTATGTGGAAAATATGCCATTGAGCTTTGATGGCAAAGTGGAAAAAGGATTTTTAGCCTCGATTTGTATCGTATTGAAATTTGCATCGTTGGAATTCATCGAAAATGTATTTTTTTTCGTGGGCAGAGCACGTAATTATTTTGTAAAATTTGGTCTGGAAAATCGATCATCTCTTACGACCCAAAACCAAAATCATTTTTCGTTGAATCTCAACGTTGCAAACTTAAGAGTCATCGTCGAGATGGGCGTTTGGCAGCGAACGAAACGGCTTGCGTTGGCATTCATTGCGTTTTTTTTATTCATGTTTTTTAAAACGAATGCGATGTTACGTGTTTTTATTTCTGAAAGGAAATTAACCAGAGAATATGTGTGAATATTTATACATACATGTATAATTAGCCTATTTAAATGAATCATTATAGTCAGGATGCGCCGAGTGTGTAAGATAAACTTACGATTACCTGTAGAACCCGTAGAGCGTCATTCCGTATATGCAAATGTCGTTGATACCATTTTTCAGCTATCGATTTTATTCTTTCTTTGTAATTCGCCGGAAAATCTCTTTTTTTTCGGGTGTCTCAGCCATGAGATGCGAATGTAAATGCCGAGAAACAAATTTACATGAATTTTAACGAACACATTTTTTTTTGACGTATTTTTCCATCGAAGCGAAGCAAAAAAATTTTTTTTCGATATTCAAACATTTTTTACGAAGCCAATTTTTTTTGCAGTTTTTTTTTCATTCGGATTCAGTTTTTGACGTTTTTACCACGAGCACGCGATTTTTTCAGAATTTGTCCGATGTGTTTGGTCGCGGTTCTTCGAAAATTGAGGGAAAATTGATTTTTCTTCCAGGGAAAAAGTCGAGGCCGCGATTTACGAAATAATAACCAAAGTTGCCCCAGCCGTTGTTGTTGTTGATGTTGCTGTTGTGATAAGTAGAATTTCCGTTGATAATTTTTAGATAAGTGTGAGTGAGAATGAGGAGAGCGGGCGATTGATGATTTTTCCGGTGTCTTTGTGTCTGCCGCGCGCATAAGTATGCGTGACCGAACAATTATTTTATGTAAAAATGCGCAATGTCGTCGAGTCAACAGAGTGTCGATTGTTTTTGCTCGCTAGTTCGACGCACTTGTACAAAACGATAAACAGAACGCCAGAGATTTTTTACCAGAAAAAAACAAAACACACACCAATACTGACTGTAGCTCGAGCGTTCGTGAGCCGAGATGCAAAAAAGGTAAACAACGCGTACTCACCGTTCAACGTGTCGAACTTCGACGCGATGACAAAAAAAAAAAAACAAAGAAAAAAAATGAAAACATTTCCTGGGCTTTGAAACATTGAAGACTGCAATAATTCCAATTCTGGCCTATTTATCGATGACAACTATTTACGTAGTTAAGGTAGACGTTCATCTTAGAAATGAAGAAAAAAATACGCGTGTGAATTGTCGAAAAAAAAACAAAAAAACGAGCGTCACGTGAAATCATTGTGCGATATCGAAGAACAGAGAAACAGAGAAAAGAAATGAAAGAGAACGAACGATCTCTCGTATTTACGATTAAATCGTAACAAGCCAAACGAGAGAAAAAAAAACTTTTCGTATTCATAGAAAGACAAAGGAAACATTATTTATTTTTTATTTTTACTTATGTATTCATTGTTTAGTTACCTATTTTTTAATGAGTAAACTTGATTCCAAAGATAATTAATGATGATTTTATTTATTATTTTCGTTTTATTTCATTATTTTTAAATATTTTTATAATGACGGTTTTTTTCATAGGATTTTAACGATTTCGGGAGAAAAAAATCGACGTTTTTCCAGTCGTGTTCCAAAAGGATTTATTTCGTTGATTTTAAAACGACAAAATTTGATTATCGACCAGAAACATCAAAAAAACAATTCCTGATTTTTTTTGCTCCAAATTACAAAGAACGTACCGAAATATTTTCGGAAAAGTCAAATCCTAATTTTCGCTACTCATTACGTTTATATTCCATGAGAAAAAGCGAATCATCGGAGAAGTTTTTGTGCGTGAAAAAAAAAAAAAACATTCGCTCACGTGAATCGTGATTGTCTCCTGAAATGTGGATTGTGCACGAGGAGAATGGAGAAAATGAGGAAAAAAAGGAATTTGGAACAGAGGGAGAAAAAAATATACATAAATGCACAAATTACTTTAACAGGGCCTTCTGCAAACTCGAATTTTAACGATTATAATTAACGTAAGTGAAATAGCGAGTCTCAGCGCGTAAGAAATTAATTATTACGAGCAGGAGGCGGTGAACGATTGAGACACTATGTAAACAGTATTGTTGGGACCCTCCGTAGTGAGTTTCAAGGATGTAGAGGTCAATTAACTCGGAAATACAAAAAAAAAAACACATATTTTCCCGAGAGTGCGTGACCTTTTCGGAGTTTCAAGGTCACGGACGAGATTCTAGACGCCGCGATTTCGTAGAAACCAACAAAAACTTATGTCGGTAGAAAAAATTGTCATTCGACGTTTTTTCGACTCCCAATTTCGGAAAAAATACACTATTCTATTTTTATTTGCATCCTTGAGATCAGAGTATTAGTAGAAAAATAATATTTATGATAATTGAGCTGGAACGTTCAATGGGCGAAGAGGCTTCGAGAGAAATGGCGTGGAAAAAAAATTTCGTAAGGAGCAGAGCAGGGACGTACGAAAATAAAAAGACAGTTGTGTTTTTTCATATTTTTCTTATTATTTTTTATTCCGGGAATCACGGAAAAAGGGTGTGCCAAAGAAAATATAAAAAATAAATCGAAGAGCGAATGTCCATATCGTCTTTTTCGTTTATTTGTAGATTTTTTATTATTTTTAGCATTATTATTGTTGCGATTAGATCCGTATATAGTCTAAGAATGTTGAAATTGTTTTGAATTATCGGAAAATGCGAATGTTGAGGCTGCCCGCGTGTGCGCTTTCAAAAAAATCTTGGGATTCAGGTTTTTTGGAGTTTTGACAGCAGGGCGAGGGGAAAAGGCAGGGGGGGGGGGGGAGGATGAGTATGGCAGATTTCCGGCGTGACTGTTGAAATTATGTAAAAAAACGTTTTAGTGCGGAATTATCGCAAGCGTTTGGGTTATTCAAGGTCGAATCTGTTTTTTGTCACTTTTGCGAATCAAAGAGATTTTCTTTTCTTCGTGCGATAAATGTCAACTGAATTTTTTGAATTATTATGCAAATTTGTCATATTTTTCCGCCATTTTTTTCTTCCAATACCTCTATCATTTCTGCAGTGTGAGAAAAAATGGCCACCAGTCAGTCGATTCGATCTTGAACAACCCTTAACGCGTTCCCACGTATATATACGCGAAGTAATAATAAATCGCTGTAATTAGCATTGGGGGCTCGTGTAGAAAGCGCCATCGTAATAAATTTTTGCGCTCAATCTCGCTGGACGCGTGTGCCGGAGATCGATTTGCGAACAAAGCGAATAATAACGTGAAACGAAAACAAATAAACACGAGAATTTTGGTCGACCTTCAAAAAATGTGCCACTAGACAAATAGAGCTCAAGTTTTATTACGAAAAGTAGAGAAAAGGATTGCTCTCGAATTCTACAGGATCGAGAACAATAGAAAGTGTTACTTTTGCTCGGGAATCGCGCTACGAAAAACCTTCACTCGGATAAGTCGCGACGTGCACATGGTGGGAGGACGAAAACAAATGGGTTTGTTGACAACGCGTTGCGCCCATCCAATCGCTTCGAGGTCGGAGCGCCACTACAAACTTTACACACGAGAATCTCCTTCCACACATCTCACTACCGTTACAGATCAACCCCCCAAACTAAACGCGACAATTTTCTCATAAATCATCTAACCCACGATCGGACGATTAATCTAGTGAAGTTTTTCCAAAACACGTGAAATCACACACTACGGAATTGACTTGTTTCTCTCCTCGCTGTCAACACCAAAAAAAGACACGAAATATATCGTTCCCCAGCGCCACGCACTGGTCAAATCAGCGATTCATTGCCTCGATTGTTTCAACAATTTATTCCCATATCGATCGTCTCCAAATAATCTGTTGAATAATTTCATCAAATAGAAAACTCCAATTTCTCTTTTTCTACTCGTTCTAATGAAATATAAATTTTCCAATCCTTTAAAAAATCAAAACTAAATCGCAAAACAGAAAAATAAATAGATTGACTTCCGGATACGTTTATTTTGAGCACGTCCCACAAAGTACGTCGATTAATCGATGGAAATTAATCCCTAATTTGACGAGTTCGTAGTGGCCCGTGAAAAAAATCGTAAAAAAAAGTTTTTCCTCGATTTAGACGCGACGAGAACAACTTAAACGTCTAAAAATCGTGACGCGATCGTCGCCACTACGGATGACAAATTAGCTTGACGTGTTTCGTACGAATAACGAAACCGCCAAAGTCGCCATTTTCCTTGCCCATTAACAGCATAGAACTTTATATATACGAAGAAAATAACAAAAAATTTTGAAATAACAAAACAATATTGAGAATTAACAAAAAAAATGTATCGTACTTGGTAATTGAGATATTTTACAATAGAGTCATGATATTATTGTACCGTTATATAAATATATATATGATAAACGTATGTTACTCTAGGCAGATACAAAATGTTGGTTTTAAAACATTAGTTGGATACTTTTATGATGAATGGCCAAAAAAGTGAGATAAACTGTATATATCCACTTAATTGTTAAATCGATTAGTCATTTATTCGTATGTAAATAATAAAACGACAACAAAAAAAGTTTTACTCACCGATCTTAAACGCTAAAACCTAACCCCAGTTTCCTCCGACGTCTATGGTTCCTTTCCTCCGAAATAACGTCGTTGATTGGCCAACAAGACCGAAAGATCGTAAAATTTCGGCAAAAATGGAATCCCCACCCGATTTTTGATAGAAAAAACTTTTTTCACTTTCATTACAGAAAAATATAGAGAAAAAAAAAAAATTCGGTAAAACCGATATTTTATTTCTGAATATGGAATTTAATTTTTATGTTTCTAAAAATAATATCAAAGTTTTTTGCTGTTAAGAATTAAATGTTGTTTCTAAAAATAATATTGAATGTTTTTATTTCAAAAATCAAACTTTTTTGTTTCTAAAAATAATATTGAATGTTTTTATTTCAAAAATCAAACTTTTTTGTTTCTAAAAATAATATTAAAGTTGTTTGTTGTTAAAAAATAAAAATAATATTAAAATTTATCGTTTTCAAAAATGAAAATAAATGTTTTTGTTTCTAAAAAAGTTATTAAATTATATAAATTATGAATTATCATAAAAGTTTGATTTTTTTTCTCCACATTCCAATAAGTTTTGGTTTCTATTTTTTTGAATTGCGTTTCAATCTCCCGAAAGTGATTGAAAAAAATTTTCTCAATCGAAACACGTTGCGGTGCCGAAGAAAATGAAAGTGGCTCCGAAAGTTGGAACGGAACACATAAATATCGTTTACTATTTTTTTTGCATTTTCATCGTTTGCTTTGTTTTTAATGATTTATTTATTAAAAAATTCACATTAGTAACTTATCATGAAAAATGCCTTACTCGTTATTAAATATTTGAAGGTCTGGCTCTCTCTCTCTCTCTCTCTCGCTCGCTCGCTCTTTCTTTCCCTCTTTCCCCGAAATTCCAAGTCACGACAGGGACGTTTGGAGAGAGAGAGAGACTATCGTTTTCTCCGCTCCAAGAATAGTAGATTGGTTTTGTTTATGCGATCGTAAAAATTATTCGATATAATCCGCTCTAAGCAAGTGAACCTCTGTGTTTTGTTTTCTTTTACCTTTTTTCTCTCCTTTTATATATTTTCTTATTCTCCTTCTCTACCAGGCTCATCCTTTCTCTTGTGATAAATCCCAAATTTAGCGAGTGTGTGATTACGAAAAAAGTTTAACATTACAGCCGAGTGCATTCTGTCGCATCGTGTTGGAGTTTTCATCATCGGAATTCAACGAAAATCTCTTTTTTCTCGAGCAGAGCTCTTTATTATTTTGCAAAATTTGGTCTGGACAATAAAACGATCATCTCTTGTGAGGCAAAAACTAAATCGACACAAAATTGCCACAATTTCCAAAAATCAATAAATAATTGATGGAAAAAACATTTTTTGCTGAATTTTAACGTTGCAAACTTCAGAATCATGAATTACTCATTTTGAATTTCGCATCGTTGGAATTCAACGTAAGTCTGTTTTTCTTGACCAAAGCTCGTAATTACTTGGGAATATTTGGTCTGGACGATAAAACGATCTTCTCAGGCGACTCATAAACTAAATCGACACGAATAATTGCCATAAATCCCAAAAATCCTGAGATAATTAATGAAAAAAAAAAATGTTCGTTGAGTTTCAATGATTCGAACTTCAGAATCATTCCTGTCGCATGCGACTTTCGTTTTAATTTTGGATTTTTCTTCTCGATTGATCGTTATTAAAGAAAAAGCGTTTGCTACGTCCAGCCTTGAGGTAGATATGGCACAATCTTGCAAAATGCACGCGTTCAATGTTCCTTTCATTTTTATCGGCTCTTTTGAAATTGTTATTGTTTTCTCTAAATTTTGTTGATGTTTTTTGTTTTGTTTTTTAATTATTCCACACGTTTGTCCATTGCGGCTGTGATCCTGTCCGAGCTTTCGAGTTCTCGGTCCCACGCTTTTCCCAACGACGGCCATGTTTACGCGGTTTATTTTCGAAATTGTGCAAAAAGCGAATAAAATCGTTGCTCTGCTTTTCTTTTTCCTTCCCTTCGGTTTTATTCTCTCATAATTTTTTAGAGTTTTCTCCCCTCGCCCACCCAATTGTTCGGGTTTTTTCTCATTTTAGTTTTTGCTCCTCTTTGTTCGTTCTTTTTCTTTTTTTCAAATGTACTGTGATTATTAAAAACTTACAATTAGGGCGTACGAAGCCAATTGTTCGACGATAAGACGAGGAAAAAGGACTATCGTTTCCTCCGCTTCGAACGGTTCACCCCCCCCCCCCCCCCATACCTCTTGTGACTCTCTACAATATCACACACTTTTTTTTTTTCACTACTTCCGGTGGTTCTAACGCTGCCAAAATCGCCTCGTCGAATACGTTCTTCAGGCCTTTCTGCAATTTTTATATCCAACACATTAACATTTTTCTATCTACACGTTCTTTTAAAAATGTTTTATTACAATTCGGACATTGGAAGTGAACAACAAAGTTGATTGAAATTTTTTTTTATCGATTTTCAAAAAATTTCGATTTTTTTCTCAAACTATCTTTCGAATTTCCTGAAATAATTTCCAGTTTTTCGTTTTTTTTTTCGAATTTTTTGCTGGAATTCTCGCTTTTCCGTTTTTTTCTTTTTTTAAATTTGATGCCATAGTTTTTGGATTTTGGTTTGATTTTCTTACCTGTGTGAGAGCACTGCACTCGACGTATTTGACTGCTTTGAGTTCCTTGGCGAGTTTCTCTCCCTGCTCACCGGTGATCGGCTTCTGTTTGTTTTTCGCCAGTTTCTCGATAGTCGCCGCATCGTCTCGCAAATCGATTTGCGTTCCGACCAGCAAAAACGGCGTTTTTTGACAATGGTGCGTTATTTCCGGTACCCACTGTGCAATTTATACAGTTTTTTACAATCGTCAACGTCGCAAGCTTCATCGTAGAGATTATTTCGACCATTACGAACAAGCACAAGCAACTAAATTATAATTATCAACTTTCTTCGACTCAATTGGCCAATTTTATACTTTTATATCACGTTGACGTTTGGATCGTCGGAATGCAACGAAATTTGTTTTTTCTTTGTGCAAAGTCTTGTTTCTCCTTCTTTTCATTTTCTCTATTTATATTCATATTCAGAATTGAACTGCGATGAAAAAACGATCGGTTTTTCCTCCCAGAGATATATATCGGCTCGGATAAAATAGGATCATTTTAAAAATCAAACAAATATACAATAAAAATATATTTTCTATTGCATTCCAACATCGCAAACTTTAACATTATAAAAAATCAATCACGTTGAAGTTTCGATCATTGAAATGCAACGAATTTCGTTTTTTCTTCGCCGAAGCCCTTTATTTTTATGTTAAAAATTGAATCGCAATAATTAAACAATCGGTTTTTACCTCCAGAGAAATGTATCGGCTCGAAAAATTTAGGTAATTTTAAAAATTGAACAAATTATCAATAAAAATATATTTTTCAACTGCATTTCGACGTTGCAAACTTCAGCGTCATCCCTTATTTTGGATTTTCGTATTTTGTCAAGCATTTAAATCAAGTGGAGAATTCAGTACCATGCAAATCCCAAAAAGATTCATTGAATTTATAGAAAAAATAAAATAGTCGTTAGAACGCAATCCTCTCGGAGTTCATTGAAGATTTTTTTTGCAAAATTTCCCGAGACAAACCTTTTCTTTGACGTTCTCAAACGACGAGGGTGACACGACCGAAAAACAGACGAGGAAAACATCCGTTTGTGGATAACTCAGAGGCCGCAGTCTGTCGTAATCCTCTTGGCCTGTAAACAACAAAAAAAATGAAGAAAAAGTCGATTTCTGTCTCAGAAATTCTCGAATGACAAATTTTGGTCAAAACGGGCAAAAGAAACAAATTTTGTAGAACGAGAGACGAGAAATTTGAGGAATCGCTGTCAATCGGTAAATTATGGTTTTCTCCGATGCTCACCAGCTGTGTCGAACAAGCCCAGAGTGTACGGCTCTCCGCCGATCATGACGGTGACGGCATAGTTGTCAAATACCGTTGGTACGTATTCGGAAGGAAATTTATTGGTCGTGTAAGAAATCAATAAACAAGTTTTACCAACGGCTCCGTCGCCCACCACGACGCACTTTATTGTCTGCATCTTTAGAGCCGATAACCTGTGAGAGATAAGACCAAAAGAACATTGGAATTTCGTTTGGTTTTTGGCGTTTTATGATTTTTTGGAATTCGTTGGGATTTATCGAGATTTGGAAAGTTTGGTTAATGGCTGTGACGAAATAACGTTGATAAAGTAGCCATTTTTGGGAGTACCGTAATGTGGTTTTCGAATTTTCGCAACTTTTATCGTTTACGCTATTTTTTGGATCGATTTTGAGCCAAAAACGCTCGAGAAATGATTTATCGTGACAAAGACTCAAAAAGATGCAAAGGGCTTTAGGTTTTCGTTACAATCGTAAGGTCAATCCTGGGAGGCCCGCTGCGAGAATAATCGGGAAATATTTGGAGTTTTATAAACTTGAGGGATTCGTAGCACGCGAGGAAATTGATAAGGATAAAAATGACACATCTATAGTTGATATTTCCGGAGGATCGAAAAGTCGATTATAACGGAGGAGACACGGAAAGTAACAATGTTTGCGATAGGACCGCAAGATAAACCGGGGGATAGTGAAAAAGAAAATTTTTCGGGTACTCCATGAATAGTTTGTGAAAAATGGACCGAAAAATCGCGCACATATGCGGTAAAATTGTTTTTTTCAAGGAGCCATTTTGCCCGACGTTAGAGACACACTTTATTTGTCTCTCGCGGCGCAGAGGATCGAGGAAAAAATGGCATTTTCGAGGGACACTATTTATCCTTTATTTTCATTGTTAAACCCTCGACGGCTTTACTCGGACTTTACAAACACGAAAACATTCGAAAAACTATGCAATTGCTACTAAACTATGAATTTTGTAGTTATTCGATCGAAGCAAACTCACAAGCAACTTGGGGCGTCGACAACACTTCACTTGTCATAAAATTTCCAATTAACCCGTGGCGTGGAAACTCGGAGGTTACACTGCGGATACACACTCGTTTACGACACCCTAGCGACATCTGCGGTCTACTATGTCGAGCAAAAAAATTACTACGGAAATACCACGAAGAGACCGTCACCAGCAGCAAATTGTCCAATCGACGACGACGACGACGACGACGAGGACGGTTGGTACGCCTGAAAATTACATTCGTTGTTGGGCGAACGACGCCTTGTGTGGCGCGTTTTTGTGGGCATCATAAAAAAATGAAGTGAATATTATTCTGAATAAAATAATGAGGCGCGGTTTCCGCGGAGTACGGGGAAACGTTTGTCGCATGATAAGAAAAAATTCATGTTTTTCCGGTAATCCACTTGTTCGGTATTTTTCAAATCCAATTCCGTGGCCACGAGAGTAAATTTACAAACTGTCATCGAAATTTCCGAAGCTCGCTATGATCAAGTCTGGTTCGCTAAATCTGTCAAATTTCACGATTTCGTATTTCGCGCCATTTTAACTTCGAGAGTCAAACGACTGTTCGTCGAAGACTCGTTTATACACATTTCCAAGTGACGAGTCGTTGATTAACTCATTTGGTGAAATCGATTGAATGATTTTCGTGCAAAATGTGTCATTAGTTTTATTTACAATGCGAATGTAACGAATATACAGGTTAATTATGAAATCTTATGAATAAGAAACACGTATATCACATGTGATTAAAATATAGGTTAGTTTTTCGTTGATTTTCATATCATTATGTATATATGTATATATCTGTGTATATAGATGCTACAAAATGGTGGCTGCTCAAACAGCCACCTTGAGCAATCGTCAATGAACACAAGTTGGCAGATTGACAGGAAAGAAAACGTTCAATTCGGTTAAGGAGGCAAATATCAAAAAAACGCCATACATCGAGAGACAAGTGATGCCAACTTTACGATCGAGTTTAAATTTGTTGAAAAGGAACGCTGCATAAAGAAGTATGAGAGTCGAGAACAAAGAAATAGAACTATAGATGAGACCCTCGGAATTAATTTGCACGAAATTCGTTCCTGGAATTTTCGGCAAAAATACAGCTTTCACGAACCATGGCAAACCGAGACACAAAAGAACGTCGAACACATTCGATCCTATAGAATTGCTGATGCCCATTGTCCCGTGACCTTAAAAGAAAAAAAAATCGTTTATTTCGTTTTTTGCGACCGTTAATGCGAAAATTTCGAAACGAAAACAAACGGAAGTTCCTTTAACCTTGATTAGTGACAATGACACTGGATACAGCCTCGGGGACGCTCATTCCAGCAGCCAAAAAAGTCAGACCCATTACCGAATCGGGAATCTCAAGAGTGTCGCCTACAAAAATGAGTAAAAAAAAAAGTAGCGAATCATTATCGATAAAGCAAATGGCCGCAGACACCATTTGGTCCACGTCCGCCATTTTGGGTCACAGGATGAACTTCAAAATGTCGGATATGAAGTATCTTTTTGTAGGAGCCAATTTTTATGTGTCGTCCCGCCATTTCGATGTCTCCGAGAATTCAACATGGCGGCTTTGAAGAAATCATTCGATTTTCCCGTAAATTTTCAATTATTCGGACCGAATTGCGAGAAAAAATGAAGAATCGTGGATTATCAAGGTCTCCAGTGGCTTGTATCGTTTTGTTGATAAGATTTGCTCGTCTCTAATCGCGATTTCCGCTTCTCAACGATAATAATTTATATAAATATCCATTGCATCGATATCAGCTCAGCAGCTGGTCATTTTTTAATCGATTCGTCGACAAAAAACTCACCGATTATTGTTATGTCCCAAGCAACGAGATACGACATGCTCGCGATCCAGACGATGCACATGAGAAATGTAATTGGATACCAAGATCGTAACGATTTTCTTCGGCAGTCCGGGATCGTGAATAAAAGAACTAAATTTATTGGCCACGTGAAAACCCACCAGAGCTTTTCCCCAGCCGGTTCCGGCCATTTTGTCATGTTGACGATTTCCACTGTTCAATGAAAATCGTTAATTCATTCATTAGCTTAAAACTGAACGTCATCAAAATTCAAATTCAATTTTTCCGAATTTTTTTTTAGAATTCAGATTCTGATTTTTCAAACTTCAGATTTCAGAATTTTCAGAATTAAAATAAATTCAAAATGAGAATAATTAAAATTATTCAAATTATGTAAATAATTACATAAAATTATTGAAATTATTTGATAATGATTATGAATAATGAAAAATTATGTAAATTATTCAAAAATTATTGAAAGTTGTTTGAAGTATTGAAAATTTGTTGAAATTATTAAAAAATTGTCTTAAATTATTTAGATTATTGAAATAATTGAAAATGCGATAATTTAATTAAAAGATACTCACGCGACTCATCTTCGGTCGTTTCCACGATGCTGCCTTTTTCCGCGTCCCCAAAATCTGCAAAAAAATTCGTCAGCTCGTTATCAATTTTGATTCCGCAGCCTCGATGATTAAGCTCGAAGAATCAATGCCACAAAAACTTCGTGGAAAATGAAAAAAAAATTAAAATAACGGAGTTTTGCTCACTTTTGGTTATTAAGGGACTCGCTTCGCTCAAATTCTGGTACGTCTTTTTTTTCTTGAATATCGATCTCATACATTGACTTATTCGTCGGTTGAAACACATAGCTGAAAAAATCTCATCTCTTTCAACCAATTTTCTCCTTCCGCTTATAATTAGTAAATTGCAAAAGTAAAAAACATTTTTTTTTTCCGATGATCATTGAAGCATTTTAAACGCGAGGATAAAAAATTCTCTCTCGTGACGTTTCTTACCCGCCCTCCGAAAGTTTTACCTACCCATTATATACAAAATATAGGATATTACGAGAATTAATGCTTCGTACCACTCGATACGACCATCTCGCAGGGTAAGTATGAGCAGTAGGACAGTCAGCCCATAAGCGACGGAGTCTCGAGTTATGGGCCACCAATCGAGGTCCAAGACCTAAAAAAATCATGAAAACCGTTCAAATCCCATGGATAAGCGCTGGAAACGATCAAATTTCCGGACAGCATTGAATTTCGTTTACAAAAAATTCAAAATGCTGGATCGGAGAATAAAAAATTATGTCAAATTCAAACGTTGTGCACAAAAAATTAATAATTTTTTTTCTTCAATTATTCAACAATTCAATTAATGTAATTTTCCAATAGTGATAGGAGTAGTTTCAAAAAGTTATAAACAAATTTAAACATTTGGACAAAAAGTGCATTTTTGCATTTTTTTCGTTCCATTTATCGAGATCGTTGAAATTTCTAAAATGTCCGAACGGAGCTCATGGCAAAAAAATGAAAGTGTTTGAGGATTTTGAAAATCCGTTGAAAAAGCAATTTTTCAGCCAATCCTTTTGTAAATTATTTTATAAACTAATGCAATTGAATTCAATTTTATAAAAAAATATTATTATTCTTTCAATTGTTTAATAATTAAATTGATTTAATGATTTTCTAATGATCAAAGAAATTTCAAAGATGTATAAAAAAATGTACAAATTTGGACAAAAAGTGCATTTTTGTATATATTTTTTTTCTTCCATTCAACAAGATCGTTGAAATATCAAAAATGGCCAATCGGAGTTTTTGACGATTTTGAAAATTCGGTGAAAAATCATATTTTTCCTCAAACCTCTCCGAATCTTATTTTTTTGAATAGTTCTCGCCGTAGAGTTTGAATTTAATGGAAAAAAATGATTTTAAAGCGGGAAGGGGGAGGGATTGTGAAAAAATGTGAGGGTCACGACCCTGCCGATTTGATGAGAGTCGCCCGTACGTATAACGTCGTTATAATTCATTGAGCTAGTGGTGGGGAGGGTGAGCGGGACAGGCTGCTCTCCATAGCGCTCAAAACGGTTTAGTTCACCTGATTGGCGAACAATCCGCAACAGGCTGGCACAGCGAGAATGTTAAAGACTGCCGAACCGACGATAGTCCCGACTCCGAGATCTCCCTCGGTTATAAAAGTACCGACGACGTTTATGAATAGTTCCGGGCTCGAAGTCGCCGCCGCCATGAATGTAGCACCCGCGACGTCTTTCGTCACTTGCAGCTCTGTCAATTTTTTTATTTTTCATTTTATTTCTCCCGCACGTCCATTATTTTCATTTTTGGAGATGATTATTTTTTTTCAACTTTGAATTCATTGTAATACATTTTTTTTATTCACTCTTGGCTTGGAGCCCGAACATTAAAAATCTTCAAAATATTTCGAGAAAAAGGAAATTTAATTTTTTTTTGCTGCTCATCGATTATTTTCCTTCTTCCAGATCATTTTATTTTTTGTTTGTTTTACTCACTGTCGCATATTTTCTGTATCGAGGGCACGAAAAAATCGTCGCAAACAACGGCGAGCAACAAAAAGAGATACGTAGCAATGACAGCGTGAATGAAAATAAATCCAGACTTTCTCTGACTCCGTGTAAGACCGTCAGGCGGAAATTCCTGGATGGATGGTTGATTGCAGTTTTTTGCAGCTCCCAAAAGCGCAGGCTCTTCGATCTGCAGCAACTTTCGCGATCCTTTTCTCCCCAAAGTAATTCAAACAAATTAATTTTATAGCGGAATACGAGAATTGAAAGTTGACAGAAAAATACGAAGATTTTTTTCATTCAAAATTATTTTTCCCTTTTTTCTAAACTCACTAATTGAATCGAGACTGTGTCCTGTATTTTGGTTCACGTCGTGTCGATCCCCTGGCCCGAATAATCCGGCTAAACTGACGCAGAGGAAATACATGGACGGTATCGCGATTATCAATAGAATTCTAAAGCCCACCATGTGTTTGTGGCGTCGTGCCATCTTTTGTTTGATTAAAAAAAAAAAAAATGTCAACTTTTATTGAAATTTTTTGCTCAATCACAATTTCGCGAGATTCTTAGAAAAAAAAAAAAAAAAATCATTTAAAAAAAAAAACGAGGGCGAGGAAGAAAATGGATTCGCGATGTTTTTGGTTCAACGATCGATCGCCCACTGATCGGGCTTTAAAGGATACCCGAGGGATAATGCACCTTTGAATATTGGCTCATTATCTCCGTGATAAGATTAGAAAACAGCTGCCAATGTAAACTATCCCTTCTGCTCGTACGATGAAGGAAAAAAATCATGCACTACGACGAGATTCACCTGATGCAGCCATGAGCCTCCGTTTCCTCCCTAATCCCCCCCCCCCACCCCCCCCCCCGCTCGCC
>JAPYYS010000477.1:0-54731 GCA_030522525.1 Campopleginae sp. 14b
TTTGTTAATTATTAATAAACTATTGTGTAATAAACTATCATATTGGTGTCATTAACTTTCCCAAACGATTCCCAAACTATACCAGTAATTAAACAATAATTTTATTAAATTCATCTGCCAAGTATACAGAACCGGTTTCGTGCCGACGCTGAAACTCGATGGAAGACGCCAGCCGCGACATCTGTCGGTGGTCTGCAGAAGCTCCATCTCGAGTTCTGCAGTACCGACAGGGAAGGGGGAGGGCGGCACTAGTTTTCGTCGACTGATCCATCACCTATCCATATTTCCTTCCAATTAATCAATTCTATTGTTGATCCGTCAGTTTTTGTCATTCATCGCTAATATGGATCCCAATTCCGGGAGCTCGGAATTGGATCCAAAGTACTTGTTGGGCCAGCTCAACACAGCAAGGAAAGAGATCAATAATTTGAGGCAAGAGATTTCAATGATTTTCTTCCATGATTACCAAAATATAACAAAAAAAATCGAGTTTTCATAAGCGATTGCCATCCATTATTTGCCTCTTTGCGCAGGCAACAAGTCAAGAGCTTTCGATACATTTTGGAAAAAGATGTGGATGGCATAAAGCATGCAATCCAAGCTTATGTCGATGGGAAACCACAGGCAATCGAAAGTTCTTTGACGACAAGCAGTGTACCAAGCACGAGTTTCGAAGACGACGCGACGCTGAAACTAAAACCGATAGGCTTGATAAATACGGGATTTCCCAGCAAACGCGGGACGCCCAGACAACCAGGAATCTGCAAAACAGCGCCGGGCAAAGTTACCCTTTCCAACTCAACGTTTACAAATCCCGAGCATGCTTTGTCCGGACTGGAGGAGTTTTCTCACATGTGGTGAGTTAAAAATAACAACAATTAAAAAAAAAAAAAAATCCCTAATGATTATTAGCATTGTTCTCGAATTTCAATACCACCTTAACTTGCATGGCATTTCCTGATATTTTTTCTTCCTCTGTCCATGTGTGGGTTTTGAAAAAACTGAGGAAAAAAAAAAACACATTTTCTATTATTTTCAAGTCCCAAGCAGAATTTTTTCGATGCACCATTTTCCCAAATTGTACAAAATCGTCAGAGACAATGTTAAAAAGATTTGTTTTTTCCTTAAAATCGAGAGTGAATGATTTGAAGATAAAATAATAACGGAAATTATAAAAATTAAAAGTAATTATAAAATAATAGTAATAATAATAATAATAGCAATTAAAAATTAAATAAAAGGCGTAAAGTCAGGAATTGGAGTTTGAATCCAGGATAATATGCGACGTCTGCGACTGCATTCATGTGAATGATTGTGAACTTGGAAATCGAATTCTGTTGGGCTCGGAGAAAAAGGCGTAAGCACGTCGACCCATCTTTAAGTCAAACGCTCCCATCATTGCCAGCAAACGGAAGTAGCCGTCGTTGAAGATTATGACACCGGCAAAGGCGGCAATCTCTGCAATTTGGATGTCGACGAAAGAGCTGTTGGAAGGGATTCTGCAGAGGTCGGAATGAAAACCTTCGATCATTCCTGATGAGCCGTTGGGAAGTTCCGCCTCGTGGATTTCGTAGTCAGATCCGTAAGGCCGAGAGTTTCTGACAGCCGAAAAAGTTTTGGCGTCTCCTTTGCTGACGAAGCTCTGGTACTTGACGCCGTATTTTTCCTCCGATCTTCTGAATATTTCGCACGTCGCATCGATTTCCATTTGGCGATGTCTTCCTTCTTTATTCTGGCGACAAGTTCGTTCGTGTTCCTCCATCCATATCGTTAATTCCGGAGTACCCTGAGGAGGCAGCCGTGACTTACAGGCGCCGCAATACGAAGCCTTTACATTGACGTCCAGCACTTTTCCCGAGCACTTTCCAATGACAGCCACGATTCCGTGCAGAAACTTGGATCCTCCTTCTCTCCAGCTGGTGTTACCGATAATCGCAATGCCCTCGGCGTCGGGACTCGATTCCACGTCCAGATTCGCTGCCCTTGTCATGGACAGCTGCGCTATCCCTCCAGCTACTTGCCGGATGAATTTATTTATTCTGCCATATGAGCCGAGCGTGAAGATACATGGCAAGTCCATCAAACCGCAGAACCATTGCAGGCCCGAGAAATCGATGCCCAACGTACTCATCGTGAATAGAATTCTCCTATTTATTTCGTACGTACGCGGACTCGCTTTCGGACTCGATTCAATGAAGCGAGGATTACATTTGGGACATTTGACTTGAATTTTGAAAGCCAATCCGTCGCGTTCGACGGTGCTGAACTGCACGTCTCCGGCACAAACTTTGCACTGGACACATCGGCTCAAGGCACCAAAGACCGTCATGAAATTAATTATCTCATACGCGATACAATGATTTCCACCGACATGTGCGTTCCGATCCGGATTCAAAATCGGCTCTGGAGTGCTCGATGGGCCTGCAGTGTCCTCCGATTTCGCCAAATTTAAATTCAATTTAGAATCACCGTGAATGTCTCTCTTCCTAAGTTTCTTCAGACGATCGTCAAACGCCGGACTTCTACACTCGCTCATCTGTGACAAAGACATTTTTTCACCAATTTTAATGACACCCCGAAACTTTCCGGACGTTTATTCGACTCATGGGTTGATCCAACACTAGCACTCTCCGTTGGCGGCGTCTTTTTTTTGCCAATAAATGCGGACGTGTATAGAAATCTCCTTATCTCAGGACGCCAATCGAGACTTTTGCTCGGGTCACGTACATGACTCAGGCTGCACCTTGCATGTTGCCAATTACAGATACTTCATGAAGGACTCTCAGCAGGCTTTGCTTTCAGATTTGAGATGAAAAATTCGAACTTGAGTGGGCATCACCGGTCACGATAACTCACCACGAATTTTCCTTACTTTCGGCCTTTTCTCGCGATCAATGGCAATTTTATTTACAGCCGATCGAATGGAAGAATAAAAATATAAATTTGCAATTTTTTTTGAGCTCGTCAATAATCGATAATTTTTTGTTTACTCTCTTTTTCAGGATATTGTTCCACTTTCATAGAAACGATTCGACCCACGTGCGAGCTAAAGTTGCGCCACCACGATTGAACGGAGTTCGAACTGGAGTTTTTTCCACGCGATCACCCCATCGACCATGTCCCATAGGTTTGAGTCTCGTAAAGATCGTGAGGATCGAAAGTAACGTTATATACTTTGAAGGGGTGGACATGGTCGACGAGACTCCTGTGTTGGACATAAAGCCGTACATCCCGCAGTACGACAATCCATTACACATAGAAAAGATGCTCGTCAGGCCGAACGACGAAACAACGAATATTCGCCAAGTTTCCGACGAGGCGCGCGAAGCCATTTTGAGGGAAGAAGATTTCAATGATCCAACGACCTCGGACCAAAGGTTGAATCCAATCTGTATCGATCTCAATACTAATGGCGATTCTCGGCGCTCTGGACCGCGAGAAAACTGTCACTCTGGTAACGGAGTGGAAGCTTCGAGACTTGCCAATATTTCGAAAGACGAGGAAATCGCTATGAGACTCCAAGCCGAAGAATTCGAGGCGAGTTCGAATTTCGATGATTTCCGAGCTCGAAATTATCTCAGTTCGAATGCAACGACGGAGGAAAGTACATCTGGCAATTTTTATAATCTCTCGGAATCCGTGGACGAGACATCACGCAGTACGGTGCAGAATATCGAAAATTCTCCCAGCTCTCTTGCAGAAATTCGATCTAATTCTCTACCTGGAACCGCGACCAATCAACCTCCGCCTCCTCCTTCTCCTCAAGTGGACAATTTGAACGGTGGAGAGGAAAGCAGAGACTCGGAAACGTCGAGGAATTCGAGATTACTCGATGGCGCTGATGGCCCGAGCACCGTTTGTGGCACTGACCTTGACCTGCTCAATCGACGTGCTCTCAACTCCAGGGCTGATAATTCGCCCATTCGGATGGGTGTTCGAGAAGCTCCGGATGGCGAAGAAGGTTTGGAGTCACAGACACTCACCCCCTCGCAAACCGTAACTAATCTACACAGTTTAGCTTCTCTGCCAAGCGCCCCTATCCAAGAAATTGTAATGCCCAATCACCCTCACGAGAATATTCCCCGGGGCGGGACAAATTATCGCTCCGAAAACTTCGAAGTACGAGTCCCCGATTGGATTTCCCGACCTCGAACACCTTCGCTTTCCGTCGTTTTTAACGAACGCGCTCACACTCAATTGAATGAAATACTCGCCGATAAAGCCGACGAACAAAAACGAGCTATTGAAAATGTGCTCAGAGAAGATCCGCGCTCGGTTTACCTCCGACAACGATGGGGAAATCAATTTTATACCTTTCTCATTCACGATTTACATATCAGCTGTAGATTCGACGATAATCGTGGCGTCGTTACTGTTTTCCAAGTCAGACATGCCGGTCGCACGTGCGATTGCGGCGAGCCCGAATGGCAGTGTCTCGGACATACACCGCTGTCGTAAATTTCTTCATGATCCGTAATTAATTGTGCGTCGGAAAATTGATTTTTAATTTTCTTCAGGCGCCAATTTTTTTTGACGCAATCAAAACACACTCGATCGAAAATTTACGTTGCTGTGATGTGCTCACGAGTCAGTTCTCTCTAAAGTACTTAAAAATCGAACCGGTGAAATTTTGAACGTTTGAGAAACGTGGCACAAAAAATCCATAACATTCGCTTCTGATTTTTCTATAAAAATACAATTTTAATAAGTCGATAATTAATCTGTAGGGCTTAAACTTAACCCACGAAATCCATGCACTTTTCGAAGAAATCCAATGACATTAGAATTTGCATTGTTGGAATGCAGAAAGCTTTTATCTGTGGCCTCGGTTTTTATTCGGCAGCATTGTTGCACCGAGTTTGTACGAATTAGGTTCTAAAACAACCTAAAAAATGACCAATTTTCGTAGTCTAAGTGGCTTATAAAATAATATCACTAAATTATTCGATGCCCAATCGATTATACGCAATTTTTTTCGATTATTATTCCGAATTGCATTAGAAAAATTCATTGGAATCAAGTGAACGATTCTTTATTTTTCTCACTTTAATGAGCGCAAGAAAATCGTTGCATTCCAACGACGCAAACCTAAACGCGTACTTAATAATAGGCATATATATAATGAACACACAAATATCCAGTCGCCTCGGCATTTATTGTAATGTAGAAGTTCCTATACTTTAAGTCCATAGCAAAAGAAAAATCATGACAAAATGTAAAGAGCGGAATACTCCGACCTGCAAAGGCTGAAAAAAATCTCTCGTACTAAATTCATTGCGCGTCCGTTCAAAGTCTCAAAATATTGTCTGTCAATTGTTTTAAGGAGGGTGGCTACACACAACAATATTGCCGTGTTAGAAGCATAGGAAAATTCGAACTTGTCAGAATTTGATGAAATTTGGAGAGCATGCTCTTTAGTATTAAATATGAATATACAAATTTTTTCCAATTTTTCTTCTGCATAGTTTTCGAGTAAATTATTACCAGATTTGGCATGCATGAGCATACCATTCAAATATATATACCTTTTGGATGCTAAAGAATATTATCACCGAATTTTATCAAATTTTTATCATACTGTCGTATGTAGCCACTTTCCTTAAATGTTCGAAAAAATAACGAACTCGTACGTTTTTAATGTGTCCGAAGCGAGCAATCGCGAGCTTTATTTCCAAGATGTCAGTATATATATATATATATATATATATCCAGAATAAAATATTTATACAAATTGTAGTAATTGCATTAAAGTTTTTATTTTTTATCTTATTTTCGTGAGGAAGAAATTCGTCCAAACGGTTTCAGGTGTACATTCGTATCGTCGCGTCTGCACCTGCTGAGAATACCCAAGGTTGAATCGGATGGAAGAGCACATCGAGGATTCCAAAGTCGTTAAAGGCCTCGTGATTGCATAAACGCTTGAGGGGAACTATGAGCGGATTTTGCAAAAGATCGCTAAAAAGATAATTAATGATTTATTAATTAAATTTAAAAAAAAAACGTTGCTTGAGTCGAAATGTTGAAAAAAGTTTGCTGCAAAAAATTCTTACTTGTAAACCATTCCGTGCGAAACTATAAGACCCCGATCGTCAGCTCCTGATGCAAAAAGAGGATATCGTTTGTGGAATGCCACGCCACGGACTCCCGTTCCGTGCAGTCTCAGAGTTTGATACGGTTTTGTGCTGAGGTCAAGATCGAACCAGAGCATCTTTCGATCGTAAGTACCGACGAGGAGATTATCTCCGGCTAGAATATTCAAGATCATCGTGTCATTTTCCAATATTTTGTCATTGGAAATATTCAACTTTCTCATGAATTTTGACTCACCAGGGTGTATCGCCATCGTTGATATCCATTGAGAATTCGACAAAAGTTTCTTCACCATTTCCTGCTTGACGAGGTCGTAAACCCGAACATTCTTTTGCGTCTGAAATAATGAATTCAGCAGTCATTCAACGATTCAGATTCTCGTCAAAATCGGTTGGAAAGATTTAAGGCTTTCTAGTTTATTTACCGCAACGAACAAGAACGGTCTGATCGGATGGAAAAGAACGCATTGTATCAATCCTTTCGATCGACTGAACGGCAGCTGCGAACGTCGTTTCGACAATTGATTGATCAGGACCGAACGGTTTTGACCGTCGGGCATGACTGTGGCAAAGTAATCGCCTTTCGCGTGCCAAGTTACTTGTTTCACCATTTTAAAGTGATTCAAAACGAGTCTGATTCCTTTTCCCCAATATTCTGAGTCCGCTTGCTCCCATTGAATCGCCGTCTTCACTCGATCGCTAACTGCAAACAAATTCATTAATCATTACAATAATTTCGATCGTTATTCAAACCTGTAGGAAGAAAAATCTATGGAATTTTGATGTAAAAATGGTCGAATCTAATTTTGATTACTTGGATCATTTCTTACCTATAATTTCGCTCTGTGGTATTATTTCCAAAAGTTGATCGGTCTTTGTCGTCACCAAATGATCACCGACTCCAGGATTTATGAGCAAAACTTTCTTGTCCGCTGCAACGGCTATCAGGGAAATTGCCTCGTTGGGACACCAAGCGACGCTTCGAATTACGCCACCGCACGGCACAGTTTTCACGCACCTACCCGTTGCGATTTCCCATACTGGAGAAAAAAACAAAAAACCGGCAAAGTTGAAAGCGACAAACAAGAAATAAGGAATTCTCCTCGATTTCTACGATTGCTCGTTGAAATTCATTAAGAAGGTAAGAAAAAAGAAGTTGCGGGATTTCCACAAGAAAACGAATCTGCCATGTCAACGACGAGATCGTAAACTCACTTTTGAGTGTCATATCATCGCCACCGGAAGCGATATATTGGCCTCGGCTTTCGAGGGTGATGCTCCTGATCATATCGGTGTGTCCAGTGAAAACCATGGACATTGTGGTCGGGAATGGTTGGAGATCCTTGGGACTGGGTAACTGTGGGACTAAAGCTTCCGGCTCGATGGTTAGTCTCATCTTGAGGGCTCTTGGACAGAGATACAAGTCCAAACAACGTTGGAATCGTTCCTTGATGAATTTCGAGTAAGCCGGAACTTCTCTCAACGAATTATATTTCTCTGGAATAAAATGTAATTTTCTTTTCCATGGAGTTGATTTGAGTTTGTTCCATTGTTTGAGTTCCCGCTTATCGAACAAGTATTCCGCCGGTGGATTGTAACTCTCTGCATGCCCTGGCAAGTGTCTCTTGGGCGCTGCGATGTGTTTGTGTATACGCCGCATTTCCTCCGCCTGGTCATCCGTTTGCCAGAGCATGTAGAATTGCGGCTCGTTCTTTTTCGTCTCACGCTCTTTTTTCATCTCCGCCGTCGACTTTATCCAACCCATTTTCAACGCGTGCACCAATTTCGACACTTTCATCGCCTCCGATTTTGACGGCAAAAACGAACGTTTGTGCTCCGGGAATTTACGCAGAGGAGTTTTCATCACCTCGGTCGTGAACCATTCCACCCATGGCTGTAAAAGTTGGAGCAGATTTTTCTTGTCATATAGAAATCTTCAGGTTTGAGGAATCGAAATGACACTGAAGTTTGCAGCGTTGGGCTCCATTGAAAAATACGTTTTTCTATCAATTTTTTGTTCAATTTTTTAAATCATGACATTTTCCGTGTCGATTATATTTTTGGATCTTCAAAAAAGATGATATTATTGTCTTGAGTGAATATTGAATAAGAATCGTGAGATCTGGAGCAGGAAAAATAGAATTTCGTTGCATTCTAACGATGCAAACTTCAGCATCGTTAATCAACGGGAAAGTTTTGCTTTCATTTCCCAGAGTAGCAAGCAAAATATGTTGTAGAAATTTTTTAAATATTTATTCAACTTACCGCGTACTCGTCGAAATCGGCATCAGGAATTCTTTGCTTATGTATCCTTGTTATCAATTGTATATCCGCTTCGCTGAGAATCACGTCCTGTCCGGTTTGTTGGTCTTTGACGGTTCTCCAGAAATCTGGATCTTCCATTCTCTTCAAAAAGTTGTCCAATTGGTCGCCCTTCTGGGGTTTTATGATTTTTTTGCCGTCCGTGTCATAGCCGATGTGAGGGTAATCGTCGTACCATTTCATGGGTATATTACCCACTGTATTACGAATATCTTCTTCGTCCGAAGTGTCGCTCTCGTACTCGTTTATATTTTCATTTGCAATGTCAGATTTTTTTGCAACGACATTGTTATTGCTGGATTCTGTAGACTTTACGCTCGGAAGTTTCTTATTAGTTTGAGAATTTTTGGTCTCCTCATTCTTTGATTTGGCGGAGTCATTACCGTTGGATTTTCCATTTTTTTGGGCAACAACTTTGTTGCCAACTGCTTTTTTGTCTGAAACTTTCATTTCAACATTTCGTCCAGTCGTTTTAAATTTTGAAGCTGCCGTTTGCTTTGCTTCCGGCATTGGGGGAGGATTTTCCGTTTTTGAGTCTTCCTCGGAGCCGCCATCTTCGGAATCTTCTTCCGATTCATCCTCCTCGGAATCTTCCTCCTCTTCAGACTCTTCGTCGTCGTTGGAGTCTGTTTCGAAATCGAGCTCATCCTCTTCATCGGATTGAAAAACTATGGGGTCGTTTTCCGTGTCCGATTCAATCGGATTCTCATTCCCCTCCCCGTCCTCGTCGGTACTGTCACCCGATTCATCGAATTCTGCTTTCAATAAATCTTCGTCTTCGGATTGCTGTTTTTGGGCATGTACAGAATTCAATGCATGAGATTTTTCCGGCCTTTTCATTATCAGGGATTGTAAAATGTACACGAAAAGGTCTACGCGGTGATGGAAATCAAATAGTACAGGAAAAAGTAAATTTTAGTTTCGCGGGTTTACAAATACTCTTGTGTAGTAATTTGTACGATTTTTTGAGTTGCTTACCTCGGACACATCTTTCTCCGATTCCTCCACAATATTTTTATCATTTTTCGTAACACTCTCGACAATTGGCTTTCTTTTTCGTGAATTTTTCATTTTAAGCGACATTTTTTGTCGGATACATTGATCGCATGGAGCGATGTCGAAGGACTATTTTTGAAAATAGGTTATGTTTGCTACACGTGCAGAGCTGCCGCGTCGTGCGGGTCGTGCGTTGCGTCGCTCGTCCCATGAAGTTGGCAGTACCGCCGCCACCTTCAAACGCGTGGTTGAATTTGCCTTTCCCTTATAACCGTTTGTTATTTTCCTTCGGAGAGCCGAACGTTGTTATTCGGGTCTCTTATCAGTTTTTTACGAGAATCAAGTATTTTGCGTTTATCGCAAAGTGTTCTAAAGTGTTTGTGAAAGATGCTGGCGGGTTTGGAATTTTCATCAATGCAGGAAAGGTCGTATATCATTGAAACAATTTATTCATTATATTGTTGATGCGAGAGACATTTCTTTGTGCTGGTTCGATGTAAAAATTCATTCACATCTGTACTTTTCGTACTTGGCGAATGTTATAAAGTAAAGTTTAAAAACCTGCTGCGATGATCCTGTACGATAAAACACGCGTATTGAAGGATATTTGTCATAGTGAATAACACAAGTATTCAAGTATTGAATTGATCGTTGAAAAAGTTGAGCAAAAATTCGTCGTAATAAGTGTGGAATATTCCGGCAACTGCTTCGATCTCATCAAAGGTCCGAAATTTGAAGGTCATTTCTCGCACAAATGACATTCCATTCACGTAGTGTCATAATTACGTGATTTAATTTGGATGACCATTCCATGAGTTCGTTGACAGTGTCCAGTGACATGAGATTTCTGTTGATTATAAAAAATAATATAAAAATATGTCTCTGTTTATTTACGAAAATTTCGTTTACGCTGCTCATTCGTTCCGTTGCGGAGGCGATCGGCGCTTCGTATTTTATTATGGATTTTTATTCCGGGACTTTCGAGGGTTTCATTATTGTTATTCATTTCTTACCTGACGATCGTACAACTCGTTCTACATTCAACAATCATGCTGTTCCTGTCGGTCGAGACTCTTGGTCTGTCAGTCTCAAAGAGTAACGTTCGTGGTTTGGCGCAAATGGCCCTATCGACAGTTGTTATCCTGCTGGATTGACAATCGATCAAATCAACGATTTTCAACGGTTCCTTCGTTTCCTGATCGTCTGGATAATTCCAGAACAGTAAAGTGTGTCCTTTGAGAACGCACCATCTGCGATTCCAAATTGCCAAGCCTCCTGCTTCGTCTCCGTCGTTCACAAAACCTTCGTGACTGACGGACAAGTGAAGTCTGCATGCGAGATTCAAATCTATCGTTCCGTGCAGTATCGAGTTGGCCGGTACCTGAGAAAAATAGAAACGCAGTCATTGCCATTCAGTCTCAAGGTCAAATCGTTTTTTTTTACGCAAATACGAGCGTCAAATCGAACGAACTTTCTCAGAGTTCTCGCAGAAATGATTACAATTTCATGGAATTTGGTAAGCATACTCTTTAGTGTTAAATACAATATCTTCAAGATTTTCCTTCTACATAGTTTTCGAGTAATTTAACACTAGAGCTTACATGGCTTACATGCATGAGCATACGATCCAGATATATATAGATAACCTATATAGACCTTTTGCATATTGTGAGCTCCAATCATTCGATAACTATGTAGATGAAGAATTGGAAAGAAATTGTTTCATCGTATTTGATGCTAAAGAATATTGTCACCAAATTTGATTAAATTCTCATCATATTGTCGGATGTAGCCAACCTCCTTGACGTTGAACTAAAACGTACCAGCATTAATGGCCAAGGCGAGGAGAGCGTCAAATCGTGAAGGAACAGTTGGACAAATCCCGAGAGAACAAAGGCCGTGGTTTGGTTTCTAAAGGCATCGTGGCCATAATGGATTTTCGGTGAAGTGCAAGGTCTCTCTATTTTTTTCAATAACTTGCTCGGAGAGACGAGAAGATTTGGGCAAGGCGGGCAAGACTTGCTTCTTCTGTGTCTATTTCGAATCCGGTATTTTTCCTCATGATTGAAACACGTTTTTCGGACTCTCATCGTATAAACTTCGAGATGAATTTTGAAATTCGAGTTTAATTCCGGGATGGAAATTTCTTCGGGAAAAGAAATCATCGAATCTTTCATCTGCTGGTAACTTATAGGACGCGTAGCCCAAATTTTCAGCCCTTGAGAAACAATCACAACGAACCAATCGACCATTTCCTCCGTATCCTCTTCGCGCCTCATCGATTCTCGTAACTTAAGCTTCATTCCGTTTATCGTTATTTCTCCGCGTTGTCCGTAAACATTTCTCTCGTTCTTACTCTCATCCGCCGGGCCTGTGATTCTTTTAATCTCTTCAACAACACTTTTTTTCCGGAGACCTGCCAACAACAATAATCTCTCCGATTCGATCCTCTCGGAACTGTCAGTAAACTCCTTCATCGTGTTGCAAACGTTCAATGCTTTAGTCGCTTGGTTTATCAAGGTTTGCTGAACATTCACTTCGTGCAGGAGCTCTCGGATTTTGTCCGTTTCGTACGTTTCCGGAACCAAATTTGGAACCGCCGGTGGAGGCTCTTCGGTTTTTATGGCTGATCGAAATTTCTGAAAAATGAAAAAACGACGTAGATTTTGTTTTTCTTTTTTTTTTTTCTTTTTTTGTGATTCGATTCGTTGAGAAGAAATATTCGAAATTTTACCTTTTTTATTCTTTGGGAAAACGAACGATACATTTCCATCGATCGATCGAGCGTGCTCGAATGTTTGTTAGTCGGTTCGGTCTTCGGCGACTTGAGAGCTTGGATGATTCGTCGATGCAGGGGAGTCCGGTCGTGGGAAATTAATTCGCTAGCAGTGAAGTGTGAATCGGTACGATCTCTGATCTCGCAAGTGGCGTACGTGACGTTAGTGCTATTTAAAATCTCATCGCCAAGTGCTTCTTCGAGAAAGTGTTCGACTTCGTAAGGCAAAGTTGCGTTGAAAGGGTCGTTGAGGCTGAACTCTTGATTTTTAAAAGAGGAGAGTTCTCCGACGCCGGAAACACCGATGCTCGATATGGAGTTCGGATCGACTCGATTTGGCGTGGCGAATTTTATTTTCGTCGAGTCCGAATGTAACGATTTTCGGGTTGATTCCATGTTTGGCATTTTCCGTGACATTATTGGCGTTTCCTGATAAAAAAGACCGTCGTCTTCGGACTTGTTTTTATTTATCGAGAGCTCGTCGTCTTGACGAAATTTCGTTTCCTTTGGTCTCGTTAGACTTTTTTCTTCTTCCATCGGCGAATAATTTTCTTTGTTGGAAAGATTTTTCTCATGGACAAATGTTTCGTAGTTCTGGGAGACTCTTCGCATCATATTATCGTGGCAATTGAATTCTGGGTCCTCGTCGTAATCGCGCAATTGGGACAAGAAATTTTTTCGCGGAGTGTAGCCGGTCGGATCGAATTTAATTTCGTTCAGAATTGGATATACACGTTCGGCAGTTTCGATCAGAGATTTCGTGGTGAAACTCGATTTTACAGGCTCTCGCATTTCCAAATTTTTAATCTGTATGTCCAAATTTTCAATCGCTTCCGTCAACGACGTCACCGACGACTGCGTATCGTCGAGCGGAAGAGTTTCCAAAAACGGACGATTCTCGGCGATCTCAATGTTTCTCAATTCCGCCATCATTTTCATCGGCATTTCCAGATTAACCTCACGAACTTTCAATAATTTCGGTGGATCTTCGTAAATATCACAATCATCTATACAATTATAAATATTGCCAGAAGGATCGTCCATTTTTTTGTTATTTTTTGATTCCGCGTTGACTGAATTCTTAGTCGGTTTACTCCACGCCCTCGGGTTGCTCAGCTCGAACGGTTTCACGTGCGAATTATCGTACGGTGCTAAATTTTCGATGCTTTTTTCGTATTCGTCGTGCGAGGAAAATAAATTATCGGTATCGTCCAGGAAGGAATTTTTCGAGCAGTTTGAATTTTTGAGAGAAAAGTAATCGGTCCTTTCAGATTGACGATCGTCTTTGCCTTGGAAATAAAAAGAAAATTTTCATTTAAAATCTTAAACAATTTTCCATGATTCGAACAATTTCAATTTATTTTTCTTCTATGAAGAAAGAAAAACTCCGTACAATTATTTTACCACATCGTATGTTGAAAAAAGTTGTGGCCGATTTTCCGATAAATTCTATCGGGACTCGACAATCACTGGTATTTTTATTTTTATTTAATTTCATCAAGTCTGATGAATAAGAATTGAGAAAACGTATTCACGTCTCGATGTTCTCAGTGATTACGCATTCAAGTACGAAAAACGGTCGAAAGATTCAAAAAACAATTTGTTTTTATACGAAGTTTCTTTTGATGATTAATATTTTAGTTTTTCCGACTTACTGGTGGAGGATCCATAATTAGAAGAAAGTCGATAGTTCCTTTGTAGATCCTCCGACGAACTCAAGTCCCCATTTCGTTTGCAATTTTTTCTCAGTGAGACTCGACGCACCATGTACTGAAAACACACGCGAATCAAAGGCTCGAGGTATTAATATTTTTTCTAGAAACGATAGAACAACGTGATGAACGGACTTAGAAAAAAAACGTGCTCACTCGCGTCAGAGCCTCTTGCAAATCGTCCATAAGATAAAATTTCGATGAAATATAATTTTTATTCGATTTTTACGCACGAGTTATCGACCAATATTATTCCTCTCCACAATTTCGGGCGCTGGATCGATTTACTAAACGCTTATACGGACGCTCGGTATTTGTATTCACGAAATAACGAAGGTCGTACTGTATGTTTATGTTTACTTCGCTCCGTGACACGTGATACAGCTCAGCTCAAGTCTTATTTACCCAGGAACCTGAGATTTTTGCTCCCTGCCAACGAACGACGAATTGCTGATAATGAAAGGAAAAACGAAAACGCGGAGCGATGTGTTATAATGATGGCAGCTGCTACGTGCCTATATTTTTGCATTTTTTTGAGATTAAATTCTCCGATGGTGGACGAAAACAATGTAAAAGGTACACAAATTATTTCGGAGGTGCAATTCTGAAGTATAAAGTAAAAATGAGTGTAAATTAATCGTATTATTCTTCGAACGCTTTGAATGATCGGGGCGAAAGGGAGGTAGTACGATATTCGGCCACCGGAGGCGATATTGGCGCTGCGCCAAAGCCGCGTCATTTTGCCCTTCTCTCGGCTCAGCAGGTGCCCTACGCGTGTGTGTGTGCCGGCATATCTAACGTTATATTACATATTTTCGGTCAGTTCTGCAAGCTTCGGCTGCAGCTGAGGACACAAAATATAAAATCTCTCCCCAAACGAAAAACATGCTTGAATATTTATGTCATCGTAAGATCGTTATTACTCCATCGTTGATTGAAGTTTTGGGACGATGACAGCTCTAACACAAAATGACAATGAACTCAAGCGATTACTCAACAATCCTGCTAAAAATGTCACCGAAGAGAGCAGCATGGCACCACCACTTACTGTAAGTCAAAATCTCCTATTTCTCGATCTCACGTGTGCAACCGACGATAAACAATCGCTAATTATAACCTAAAAATCTTTCCATTCGTCCTTTCAATAATGAATATGTCAGAATCACAGTCACAAAGTCACAAAAATGACTTTATCAAGTAGAGTAAATGCATATGGAACGAACAACTCACCCCCTGCATATCAAACAAAGGCATTTTTGACAGTTGATTCGTTTATGTGGCTATGTAATTTTATAAAATGGGAAAACTCGTGGAACGAGCACGAAAATAAGTCTTCAACGAATTAACCTGAAATTGCTCATTCCAGACAAACGTCCCGAGGCCATCTACGTCGCAGAATGCGCCGCCGCAATCGTCGATGACTGCGGTTGTGCCGGTGCAGGCTCAAAAAGAAACTTTAGAGCCGACTTTGCAGTAAATATCTTTGATTCGATTACTCAAAAAATAATGATGCTCCATTGGCACTTAGCGGCAAATTTTTTAATTGTAGAAACGTCGTTGCCACCGTCGATCTAGGTACAGAACTCAAACTGATGGTGATAAACACAAGAACGAGGAACTCTGAATACAATCCCGCCAGATTTACCGGCTTGATTATGAGAATAAGAAATCCCAGAGTGACCGCTTTGATTTTCCGTTCTGGCAAGATCGTGTGCACCGGGGCAAGATGCGAAGAAGACGTGTTTCTTGCGGCAAGAAAATTTGCAAGAATTATCCAAAAACTCGGATTTCCGGTAAGCCAAGAAATATCACAATTTCTTTTTCAACAACGATGAACAAAATTTTGATCTCTCTCCAGGTTAAGTTTTTGAATTTCAAAATTCAAAATATAGTGGCAACGTGTGACCTAAAATTCCCGATTAAATTGGAAAATTTGAATCACATGCATGGCCAGTTCTCGAGTTACGAGCCGGAGCTGTATCCGGGTCTCATATACAGAATGGTTATGCCACGGGTAGTGCTGCTCATCTTCGTCAATGGGAAAGTCGTCTTAACAGGTAAATATCGTGATATTAAAGTCGCATCGTTGGAATAAAACGAGAAATATATTTTTTGGCCATTATTTTTGATAAATAATGCGATCGTCAGAATTCATTTCGCTTTTGTTTGCCCTTTTCCAAATGCAAACAAAACAGATGAGCCTAAAGTTATCAACAAATATGCCAAATGATTTGTGTTCAATGCGATTGACGCTACTGTCAGGTTGCCACAACCTTCCGACAGCTAAGAACAACGATAAATCCTGACGGAAATCTCGTTATTGTTCAAGGTGCAAAAAACAGAGGCGAATTACACGAGGCTTTGACCAATATCCACCCGATACTGAAGAGCTTCAGAAAGCAATGAGCGACAGCATTTAAAAGACGTCGTTTTTAAACATTCGTCGCTCATCACTCTCGTTTTTTTTTTCTTCGTTTTATTAATATCGTCATAGGTTTCGATCAAAACAAGTATTTTTAATGCATCCTTTTGTATGTTCACGTGGAATCATATATTTTTAAGGAAAAATATCGTCTCAAGAGTCTAGTGGGTCATGAGGAATTAATAAAGTGTTTTATTTGTTACGGCACGATGGTCTCGATTTTTTTCCCCCTACAAACGTCAGGAAATAATTGAAGTTGTTGAGATAAAAGTTTTATTTGTCATGCACTGATCCGCAAGGTATCGGCCCTGTGGAGAATAAAAAAGGAAATAAAAACCATAATTATACATTTTTTTATTGTTGAATAATTGGCAATGATTTACAGTGATAAAATTCATAGTTTTTAACGTAACAACCTGACACGTACATTTTGATTATAAATATATATTTTCCAAATACTTGTGTTATCAATAAAAAGAAAATATAGATTTTTATGCTCAGGTAAAAACATGATAACGATTGCAAAAGGAACCAGCCATTTTCATCATTATTTCCCACTTATTTTTTAGGATACGCTTTTTCTTCATATTAAGAATACGATTTTAATGAAAAACGAGTGACAATACGCATTTTTTTAGCCCTAATACTGTTCGAGGGTCATTCATCGTCCCATTTAGACTTTTCTCAGCATTAACATTTGGCAAAATACAGAATTATATGGAATTTTAATTAATTATAAAAAATAAAAGAGTTACGATTTTCTCTTCCAACCAGACCCAATTGTTTTTATTTTTAATGAAGATTGTAATAGATAATTTGTCCAAAACGATGGCGACCGATCAATTTTGTCTTCGCATATTTCGAGTTTCAATTTCGACTTTTCTCAACAATAACACTTTGCAAAATAGAGAATTATATGCAATTATAATATCAATTATTAAAAAAAACAGTCTCAATTTTCGCTCCCAACCAGATCCAATTTTTTTGTTTGTTTTTAAATGACGATTTTAATAAGTAGTTTGTCCAAAACGATCACGACCGATTAATTTTGTGTGGGCATATTTCGAGTTTCGTCTATTATCTAACATCGAAGATAATATTTGACGGTAATTTGTGAAGAAATCGGTCAAGCAAAATTTTCTTTTTATAAATGAGTTTTTCGTAGGTTTACATTTCGCGATGAATTTGGTTTAGGAAACAACGTGAATGCCTTTCTTCGCTGCTATCGGCAATTTTTCACCACTGAAGAACGGATTCGCGTCCTGGGGACAGAATCGAGCGATTAAGTCGTGCATTTCCCATGGGGAACACAGTCTCCCCATGATCAATAAGGTCTCGTATTTAAAAAATGATAAATTGATCGTTTTATTACCTGAAATTGTTCGACTATCTGATCAAAGTCGGACTTGACGAGGTGAACTCCCGAAAGGTTCGGCTCGTTCTCTGGACTTTGCGAACAATCGACCATGTGCTCGGTGTCGCACATACAGTCTTGTGCGCCCTGGAAGTCGCGACTGAATGCTGCAGTATTTTCGAAATTAACGATGCAGTGATTTTCACCTGTGCATGAAAAAATAAAACGTTTTTTTTTCGATCTCTTGGGCCTTTGGCCGGAAAGAAAATCAATTTTGAAGATTAATTCGTTGTAATTTATATTTTTATTCCTGGTGAATGAAATTCAATGGAATCATAAGTGAAAATTGTTGATTAGGGTTAGAGGTTAATGTTCTTACTCGTATAACCGATTGGGCAAGGATTCGGTGGTGTGCAATAAGCGGGAAGACTGTTTTCCGTTTTGTCGTCCTTTACTCCCTTGAAGCCAGCGAGCTGAATCCTGTGGCTGCCTTTGTCGTTGTCATTTTGATGTAAATGAGCGTTCAGAGTACTATGTCGTAAATATTCTTGATCCCTGATGCTAGGATTTGGATTGAGTGTCTCAATGCCTTCGTAGTCGATGGGCAACTCTGCAGGTATTTCTTTGACCTTCTCGTAATCGTTCGGTAGCCTCGAACCGTCTTGGTACTCGAAGTAGGAATCCGCAGCATCGGCCAACTCGTTACCCATACGGTCGATCAGGTCTCGTAACAACATCTCCGTCATCAAGTGATCATCCTTAAATAAAAAGGAATTTATATTTTTTTTTTTTTTTAAATTTTTACATTTTCCTCGTCAGTCGGTTGGAAATTGTCAAATTCTTCGTCGATTTTGTGATCGCGTTTGCGAAAAATCCACAACCGACGAATTTTTTCGAAAATTTATAATCAAAATATTGTCAATTTTTATGTTTCAATCTCGGAATCAATTATTCGAAACACGACACTCGATTTCTTTGACATTCTCATTCATTCGTCATTGTAAGCATTTAGTAGAAAAAAAAATTAAACTCGAACATATGTTTTCGTACGTCAACGAATAAAAAAGTGAATTTGTCCCTAATATCCAATTGCTTGATCCGTTAGAAGTCCAGGTCCTTGAAACGAGGGCCTGGATTGTTGATACTTACGAATAAATATTTAAAAAAGTCGTTTTGATTGTATTTATCCAATTAGTCAACTATACCTTGATTGGCGGCATGTACATGGAGCCCTGAGCCGTAGCAAGAGCCGCCAGGAAGCCAATAACGAAATACATCGTGGGCGTTTTGGTGGAATCTGTGGACTCACTCTCAAGTGTAATTACAAATCAAATAAATCACTTTTCGTACAAGTTGATTAAAATCTCGATAAACACGAAGTCGATAATTAAAAGCTTTTTTATACGTATTCGAGATTGCAAGATTTTTTAAATGTCAACTCACATGACAGATGGGATAATAAATTCTATTTTGTTGATTGAATTTTATTTCATTGACCAGGACGATATTCACTCACTGAGGACAGAAACGATCAAGTATCCAACGTTGATACGTTTTCGTGTGGCATTTGCGTACTCGTGAGAGACGATACACGGCGCCATCAACGTTCGCATTTAGTAACAAAGTATTGATCGCCCCCAGCTTTTCGCGCAACGAACCCACCCACGACAAAAAAAAAATCCAGCCCAATCGTTTCCGCGGCCGCAGTACGACGCGCGAATGTCTCGTTGTCATTTTTTATCGGAAAAAATATTTTTCAAATATTATTCGCATGAAATAAATCGATCGAAAAAATGACAAGCAATTTATGAAAATCTAAAAAATTGTATTCCTTCAGAATCATATCCAAACTACTTATGACCTCCTTTAAGAAATTCCTCTAATCTCACCTGAAATTTCTTCAATCAGGTTTTCCCATTTCATTTGTGGCTCGGACCATTCGTCGCCACACTCGGGCCAGAATTTTATGTTTTATGGGAGATATGTCAATTTTTAATCTTCCCAAGAGAATGACGTCACATGAGAAAAATTTGAAAATTTATGACCATTTGCTTTGAAAAAAATCACAAAGGTCAAGGTTTTTCGATTTTCGACTCCGTGCAAAATTATTAACATTGAAACTTCGACTAGAATTTCAAATCGTTGAAAGTTTTTTTAAATGAAAAAAGATGAAAATTTTCTTTAGTTACTGGCAAAGGAATTCCGGATTCTCCTGATTCTCCGGAGGTTTACAATTTCGAGTCAAATTTCTGGTACGTTTGTTGAAAATTGGAAACGTTTGCGAACCAGCAAACGGTGGGCGGTAAAACGTATTATGTTGCGGTGCTTGGCAACTCCGACGGATGCAAAGATCAAAGGACCACCTCCCGCGCTGGCCTCGTTATAGAGAGAAACGCACTCAACCGATTCGCTCTTCCAGTCCCTTCGTCAAAACCGACCATGCACGTGTCCGTCCCATCGTCACGATAAAATTATTGATAGTACTTTAATAATGATAAAAAATTATCAAAACTTCATGAATTATTCGCATGCGAGTCATGCTGTTGAAAATAATAATAATAATAATAATTAAGTAGCAAATTGTTTTTTCAAAAAATTGAGTAAAATGAACGCTCAAAATCCTATCGATTTTTATCGTCATCTGAATTTTAACATCAGCTCGAAATCGATATTTGAATAGACACAAAAATGTACATTAAAAAAACTAGATCGCATTCAAAGAAACGTGACGAGCAAACTGGAGCAAATTAAATGAATGAAAAGATGGAATTTTTCGTGGGAATCAACGGAAAGATTTCTTGTTGATCGAATAACAAAAAGTTTTCTTCATTGAAATATAAAATGTTGTTGTCCCAACAAACTCGGTTTTTTCGTGCATTTTTATACAATTTGCTTCTTGCCTGTTGGAACGATTTAGCAGCTCGTAAAAATTTCAACGATTCCCTAGCGACGTCTGCGAGGCTCCATCAGTTTAAGTAGTATTATCCGTATGTGGTCAGACCTATGTATAAAGACTCGGGAATTTCTCGTTTCCGACCTCTTCGCCGTTCTATTTCTCATCCCGAGATTCCATCATGCATCCGTGTGTGCTTGTTCGTTCGTGTGTGTGTGTACAGAAGATGAAATGCATGTCTGAACATATATTTATGTTTAAACATGCGTGTCGATTTTTCAGAGCCGATTCACTGAAAAGAAAATTTTGTTGGAAGAATCACAACAATTTAGTAATTGCAGTGATCAATATTGAAAAACGTTTCGTCGGAAAGAAGAGTTTTGTCATCCCAGTCGTAAATTTTGCTGACACTTCCGTTGGAAAATGAAAAATATTGTAAAAATTAGAATTGGAAATTAATTTTATAAAAAAAATCTTTAGTTCACTGTTTTCAATAAAATATCGACGTTTTTTTGAAAAAAAATTATTTTCAGTGCGAGGGATTTTATAAACCCGTGTTTACTTTGATTTTGTTTCACCTCATGACAATTGCAACGGGAAATCAAATGAGGAAATGTTCGAGAAACACCTGGAGAATTGAGAAAAAGCAAAATAGTCAATAATTGAGAGCCTGGGGGTCGGATTTCGAGTGAAAAAAAGATTACCAGCTTGCTGACAGTCCCGGGAAGTGTCTCTATTTTTTAATTACTCAGTCCTCCGAGCTCCGATAAAAGTTTACGAGATACGTGCTTTGAGTCGACGATTCCGTCCAAGGTTTCTGAGCAATTTAGTCTTTACAATTTTCTCAATAGCCCAACGAGATATTTCGGAGGAAACGTGTAAGAGAAAATAGACAAGCGCCCTGTGATGATCGTGCATGTGCACTGCGTGGTCGTCGCCTCGAGGGCTTATGGCGGAACATTTACACGTTCTCGTGGGTTGAGCCGTAAGACGCGGATCTCTCTCGGAGTGCTACATTAAGGAACAGAGACGAAACAAAGATGCCGACAGGTTAAGACGCCGAATTGCGAAAAAGAGACAAAAAAACAATAAACGAGAGAGAGAGAGAGAGAGAAAGCGAAAAAAAAAATACTCAAGTTTAACGTTTTCTCTTTGGGGTTTCTCGTCCGTTACGAGTATTGATCCCCTCTCGAGAAGAGCGGAGGTTCTTGGCTACTATCTGAATGGATCAGCCTCTCGCCCCTCACCCATTCGCAAAACGCGCTTCGAAATATAGGCTTCCTCATATTTTCGTCTCTTTTCTATCTCCCCGAGTGGTGGTTACGAGAATGCCTCAATCGAGTTTTTACCTCGAGTCACCCACCGAATTTAGCATAAGAATGAAGAGACAAGTGTACATGGCAGGGAACGAGTATCAGAAGGGCGTATGCTGTATAATTTCAATGTCGAATTACGCGTGATCCAGGGCTCCGAGAATTCGTCAAATTTCTTTTTTTAGTAGTCGCCATTGCCGTCCTATTCATTTTCGTTGTATGCGTAAATATTTCTCGACCTACGTTGACATTTTAGTGTGAGTAAAAAACGTACATACATATGCAAACCTGCATGAATACTTTCGCTCTTAATCCTTGCCGCCCTCGTATTTCGCAACCGGCTCGTTTCCTTCCCTTTTTCCACATTTTCTCGTCTCGCTCTTTTCGCAACTCTAGAGCATCGGCTCTTCCCCCAACAGCATCCACTCGACGTAAAACACATTAGCATTCTTCGTGGACCCTCAATTTCACCGAGCCCATGTATATATGCTTTTCAGCGATATATACTCTCTTTATATACATGTCTCTATGTATATATATACGCATTGAGATATATCACTGCTCCAAAAGAGGGTCGAATCCCTTCCATTTTTCTCAGCCACCGCACGAGAAAGCAATCTTTTCGAAAACCTTTTTTTTACGGCGACCTGAAATCTGTTTGAGAAATGAGAATGAATTGAAAAGTCAATGGCAAAGTATTTATGGCAAACGTTTCAAATACGAAACTGAGAAAAATATTGTTGCCGAAGATTTATTTTCTCGGACCATGCTTTTTATTATTTATTTATTTATTTATTATTTTTACTATTGTCGTTCGTGCGTATGCACTTGACAAACTCGTTCCATCGGTCTGATCCCGTTTTTCCCTCGTTTTATTGTTTCAGGTACTGCTCCTATGGGACCTCCCGGTTGGAGAGCTCCTCGGGGACGGCCGAGCGGTCACCCAACCAGGTAATTACCATTATTTGCCGGGAGTTGCTTAAATCTTGATAAAAAAAAATGTTTTCATTCAAAGTTCATATGGACCGATGACCAATCACGAACAAGACTGAAAATAATTTAATTGCCATGTGCCCAGAGTCTTAATGATGATGATCAGACAGTTGGGACGAAAAAATGCAGGGAATCGATCATTTGCGCAGTTTAATATCGCACTTCAAGTCTCTCGAGTGACGTCGTGATTTATGAATATTTGAAAATGTTCGTCATATCGAGATCTCGAGTTTTAGAAAATTTGGTTAGATCGCGTAGAAATTTAACGATTGTCGGGATCCCGTGGACGACATGATGAGAAAACTCGTTACAGTGAAGCAACAGAATTCTCGTTCGGTGGGTATTTTGATAATGAAAATGGTTAGAAAGTTTATAAAATAACCTCGAATTAATCTTCTCACTGGGAACTTGAAAGTACGAGATGACATGGCTCGAAAACTCTTTCATGATAAATTAACTAAAATAATTTTTTTTAGTGTACCACCGAAAGCGATGAAGTTACGGAAAACTTTAATAATCTTGAAAAATATGATCCTTACGTTGAAATAATTCGTGCTCTGTTCGTACCGAGTTTGGAGCCCCGGATTTACAGCTGTCTCGAAACTTTCGTTTATCATAAAGAGCCAGAACAATCATCCGACTATCCTCGCTTGAGAAAATGTCTGGATATGGCAGGTTCAAATCTCCGTGTACCCGTCGATGCTTTTTGCACCAATTGGAGCGACGAAGGACTCCTTGAGAGTCTTCTTACCCACGCTATTAAATTCTTGATCAAGGACGGCCTCATCGATTGTTTTTTCAATTCTATTATACTGAACAATAGACTCAACAAAATCTGTCGTGATTTGGACGGCTCCGGAATCGAGAAAGATTTCTTGAGATATTTGGCAGTATGGAATTACTTCAACGACAGAAATTACTGGATCGAGAATGATGAAGACATGTATGTCTCGCTCTTGTCACTTTTAAAGCTTTTCACTGCCCCCCAAACTTTTTACGACAAAAAACAAACACGTTGGCGACATTCTATAAATTTCAGAGAACCGATGAATCATTTTTTCTTTAACCATCATTTAACCAATGACCTCGAATGCGCAAAGAAATGTGGAGACAAATCGTTTTTTTTTTTTGCATTTTTAATTAAAAAAAAAAAACGATTTTCTCAAATCGCTGGGCCGGCTCGAGGACTTTGACGCTATTTTTCGATTTCTAATTGGACTGACGACCTTGTTTCAGCTCGAGATCACCGTCCGAAGAGTTTTCCGAAGCTCCTAGCGACCTTGACGTTGAAATCGGTTCCAGACTGTATCGTCACACTAACGAACAAAAAGAATCGAAAACGTCGTTGAAGCGAGGAGCTGAAGACGTATACTCGGTGGGCTCCCAACAATCTAACGATTTTTCGGACGTTCGCGATGACGACGAAGAAAGCAGGCGACTCGTTGAAAATTGGTTGGGTTTCGATTCGATTATGAGCGAAAAACCGAGACTCAAGGAGAAAGTGAGAGAAAAATCAATTTCCCGGAATTTCCCATGCAGACCGTCAAATTGTCCGACTTACGCGGTGAAAAACTCTAGCCAGAATGATTGGGAAGGGAAAATCTTAAAATTGAAACTTTCCGAAGCGTGTTGCTCGAGTTGGAAAAAAGATCAGCCAAAAAGGATGAAATTATCGAGATTACGATTACCCTGTGAATTCCATAGTGTAATATCCAAGTTTGACGAAGCTGACTCAGTGATAATCGGATTGAGTTCGGTAACGAGAAGAAAAAAATTCCGCGCTAATTTAGTAAACGTCTGTCGTAAAATAAATCAGATTTTTAGCAAAGTTGATAAGAACGAGGTTAGAAAATGCAAACTTCATTGCGAAAAGTTCCCGAATTACTTGAGCGTGAAAATCACAAAACGCAAGCCAGACGGCTGCAAAGTCTGTTTGTTAACGGATCGTCTTCTGATCAACAATTTGAACGATGGATCGGTGAGTGGTTCGCGAGAATCGTCTTTCAGTAAATTGTCCCAAATAATGGAGGACGAAAATTCTCGGGATTCTTATATACCGTTTGCCGAGAATTCAGAAGGAAATCTGGCTATCGCTGACATCACGAATGTCCCAAAATCTCAAGAACGTTTCGACCTCGATACGGATTTGAAAAGATCGATCGCTAACGACGTCTTGTCGAACGAATCGACCGAATCCGGACTTGATCGAGAAGAACCGGGCGACACTTTGGATCCTCCATTCGACCAAATGAATCGAACCAAAAAAAACGCACAGAAAGAACCCAAAATCAATTCGACTGAACGAATCCGGGAAGACTCTCCGAAGCTTCGTTACAGCAACAGATTTCGAGGTCAAACGTGCAACTGCATCGAATCTTTTGTCGGCATTGTTAACGATTCTGCCAATAATGCAGAAAAAAATCCCGAACCTGATAGGCCCGACGAACGGAATCCAAATGAAAATATCGAGAAGAAAGTTTCGCTGAAAAAAATGTCATTCGCATCGACTGTGCTCGATCCCGAAAATCGCGATTCATCGGCTCAGAGAATTGATAAAGTTTCTAAGGATTCGCTGCCAACAGAGACTCCGATGCGATCGATGGACCAGAATATTAAAAGTCCTGAGCGGGCCGAGGCTCCGTCCCCGAGAGCTTCGGGGATGCGACTCGAACGTAGACAAACCTTACAATCTAAAGCATTCGTGGACTTACCACCGGAAGGATCGTGGCTTCAGCCACCAGCAGCATCCAGCAGCTTCATCCTTCCGAGTCGCGATCCATCCAGAGATGAAGCACCGAAAGAATCTTCGATCCGATCGATCGAACCAAAACCCCAACCATCAAAAATGTCCGAAGATGTACAGTTACGAAAAGAATCTTCGGTCCAGCCATCGGACGATAAGCTGGACACTCGAGTGTGTCCTTGTAGCTTTCCACGCGAAAAATCTGTTCGGCGTCTCGTCGAAAAGGACAGAATCGATGTCAACAAAGAAAAACCTTTGGAGTATCCCGCAAGAAATATTGAAGACAGCGCGGCCACGAAGCAGCGCGTTTCTAATGAATTTTCCTGTCTATTCGATTCCAGAACAGGCAAGGATCCTACCAACAGGACTTCCTTCGAAATGGTCGTGAACAATCGGGTGGAAAATCGTGGAGAATCACCCAAAGTTCATCTTGACCGTTGCAAATCTTTCACAAAGATTCCCGTTCACAATAAAGAGGAAATTTCCAACGCTCCAGCTGCTTGCGAATGTCCCTCGGACTGTTTATGCGCAAATAAACAAAATCCCGATGTTCATATTGACGACGATAGTTGGTTAAATGTTCGAGAACCCTTGGACAATCAAGGACCATCAAAATTATTGATACCTGCTAAAAAAGGTTCGGGGACTCGGAATCTTTCGAATAAAATCTCGAAAAGTAGATGCGATGACTTGATCACCAAATCCGTCAAAACGAAGTCCAACTGTGTCGAGACTCAGGTCGGCAGTAAAGAATTTAGGACCCCTGGGGATCGGTCTTTGACTTTACCGAGCGTTCCAGCCGAAGGTACGTCAAGGTCATTCCAGAAAATGACAGGCAATGCCGTGGAATATTTGGATGGTAAAGAAAACTTGAAAATGTATGAATACCGCGAAAAATCATTGTGCCAACGTTCTCCGCTGCTTTCAGCCAAGTTTCCAAGGCCGAAAGGTCAAAGGATCAATATATCGATCGAGCTCTGTCCTGAATCCGATGGCTCGTTCAATAAAGTTAAGAAAAAAGATAAGAAAAGTGTCCGGCCATTGCACATTGATTCGACCAACTTGGGACATTGCGACGCTCCAGAATCTCGCACTCTTTTGTCGTCAAGACAACTCGAATGTCAATCGGCGGATGTTGAGAATCAAGGCATTCGAGTATATCAAGCATCACGGAAAAATGTCAAGGACGAATGGCCTCGTGAGACAAACAGCAGACTGCATTCGCCGGTACAACCCTCGGAATCCAGGGACTATCTTCCTTCGGTGGAAAGGGTTCCTCCGAGCATGAGAAATACGAGCGTGTATGAGAACTCGATGAAATCCGGTTTACGTTCCAACGGAAAATTCGAGAGGCGATCGATCAGTCAAAGCAGGAGAATGCTTCAAGATTACGAGGCGAGAGGATTCCACGAACCAATTAGGAACAATCATTGTTGGGATAAAAATATTACGAGACAAATGCGATCCCGAGGGAATAAAGATTTTTCAAGGTCGTCTCAGAACTCTGCTAGATTTTCTAGCTCGTTTGTTAATGGCCATCTCTGTCACGCTTTCTCAGCGAGCTCCATCGATCGAATGAGGCATTTGATCAAAACGAAGCTCCGTAGGATTCTTTTGGAACGCGATAAATCGACCAACACACCGAAAACCTATTTAACTAACAAAAAATATTGCGTCAGTTTCCCCAATGAAAAAACTACCAAATGTTGTCGGACGATCTGGGAATCTCATAGCGCTTCGGACTCGACTCCCGTGTCACCATCGTTCGTCTCGGAAAACGGTACGGAAATTCTTGAGGGAGCAGATATGTGCCAACTTTTGTATTGCAGGTCAAAAAGGTCGAAAAAGTCTTCGTCAAACTTCGAGTCGATATCGAGGGATTCGGATTTTTCAAAAAACGACACGATCTCGATAGATTCTCCGTCAGACTCGAAAAAAACTCGATCGAACGATTCCGCTGAGTTGGACTACACGAAGGAGCGTCCTGTCAGACTCGCCGGTGGCAGTGATTTTATTCCGATTCAAAAAATCCCCGCGTTTGGTCATTTTTCCTCCAGGATTCATTCACCCACTCGATTCCCTCGGGTCAGACAGAAAAATCTCGGATCGTCCACCAATCGAGAGAAGAAACCTTGCGCCCACAGTAGAAATTGTGATTTACCAGAATATTTGGAAAACTATTCTGACCCCTTGGATTCACGGGGTTGGGACAGCCCAGTTTCGACAAAAGAAAACGAGCAAGAATCTATGGCTCGTTCAGGAAAGCTCGAGCCGTCCCTCAAATCGACCTCGAGACACATTTATTTTTATGAATTCCTCGACTCCCCCAACAATCATCCTTTCGGTTCGAATTTGCGGCCGGAAAAAAAACGTCGAAGCACGAGTAAAGTTCGGCTTCCACAAATGCCTGAAAATGAAATTGAAAGAAAAGTTAAAACGAAGGAAAACGCGAATGGAAAAAATAGCTACGAATGTCAAACGCGGTCAACGCTCCATCGAGATCATCAGTCACGTGATATAAATCCATTAAATACTTCATCTCGTGCCAATACAACGACACCGACTCACAAGAGTTTCAATTATTTAGATTCTGATTTAAGATCAAAATTATCGCAATACGTAAATTTATGCAAAAATGTTAAATATTCACTTTTGAAGAGACTTCGAGCGAGCGATCCATACGAAGTTAGTGGTACGTCAATTCCTTGCGGAGATCATTAATAAATGTGGAAATGCATCGGCATCTTTTTTTTCCATTTATCGCAATAAAAATAAATGTTAAAAAGAATTCTTCTTAATCTTCCACAATATTCAACACTTTTATCATTTCAAGCAATAAAAATAATTCCGAATATTCGGTTTCGATGATTTTCGTATTTTTAATCAAAAAGTTTTTATTCCTTCTTGACAAAAGGGCAACTGCCTCGAAGAAAAATGGAAAAAACCTTGTCGCACCATTTCCCTGGTCCTCGGAAAGATATTTCGAAATATTGCTGAATATATTTTTTTTTTTTTTACAAACTTCGCCTCGATTGCCTCCTCCGAGAGAATGTCTCGTATATATACACATATATTACAGTGATGGTTAAGCAGCTGAGGCAATACAACGCTGAATCGACTCGGTCAGGCTTTTGTTAGTGCCTCACAACCCCCATTATGTGGGCACCCTCCGGTCGTCCCTACGAGCATCAACGATACAACTTAGTATCGTGGAAATCTCTGTCACGCTGTGGACTCAATTACGCTACAAATATGATACTCTATATATCTCTGACTCTGCTGGAATGGACGATAAAAATGGCTGTAATGGCATACAAAGCTAAAAAAAAGGTCAAACTCACTTAATGCCTTGGACAACTCGATAATCGTCTCGTTCCCAATCATTTTTTTATTTTTTCTATTTCATCTTCCACTGTTAATCCATGTTCCAGGTTCAAATCCAAGCCCCACCCTCAAGATTTATATATTTTCCAAACCTTCCCAATACCATTAACTGATATTCGCAAAATTTAAACAACGAGCATTCAAATTTTCATACCGAAATCAATTTATTTTTTGATCTCAAGGAATTGTTTAATTTTTTTGTCGAAAATTTCACCAGCAAACACGTTATTTTTCTTTAATTTTAATGTATTTTCAGAAACAACCCTTTACACTCGGTTTCGAGTGACGAAGAGAGAATTCAATTATCCCGGAGACGACCCATCGCATGGAGAATCAAGTTGGATCTTTCTTCTAAATTACAAGAGTCCCTCAGCTACAATGCGAATATGCAGAGACGAATTAACGTCGTGAAGGGAAACTCACGAAATTCTCACGAAACCGAAAGCTTTTTCTGGACGAAAAAAATCGGTTTGCCAGGAAGAAGTTTCGGAGACAGCATGAAAAAAGACAAGACCATCGAGAGCACGTAACGGCGAGTAGCGGTGGGAGAGCACAGCATCTCGTCCCCGGTTTGCCAGGATCGATATTTCCTGGCAACCGCGGAGGGTTGCCTACCCGGCTTTGCTCACTGTGTTTGCAACAATGCGAGTTAGCTTCTAACGTCTAGTGACGGCCTCGAACCGTCATGCCTTTTTTTTCGTCTCCCCATTGATTTGATGCTTCGATTCGATTGAGCCAATCGCACAATTTGGTCAAAGTCTACTTGGTCAAGTAACTCAATCATTTTTTTATCTCACATCAATTAAACGGCTGACATGATGAAAAATTAAATTATCAAGCATCGGTAGAAAAAATGTAAAAAAATGAAACGGAATCACAACATTAGCGACTGCATTGGGACATTTTTTTTCTTCAAAAGTACAAAAGTACAAAAAATGATTGTCATAGAAATCAAAAAAGTAATTCCTCGATATAAATGATTGAAAAGTTGAAAATTACATCATTTTTCTCATGAAGAAAGAATTTTTGGGCCTAAAGCTGTTGATACGATTTCGGAAAATACGCAACGATTAAATACTTCGCTAGGGATTCATCCCTAAGCGGTGGATAACATATCTGGCAGACCACGCACGAGTCCCCACTCAAGAAGAAAGAGACTTTAAGGGATGATGAGGGCTTAAAGAGACGTTTATCATCCACCGACGATGAGTTTGTTTCCTAGGTGCGGAACGTCATTTTTCCCGATCCCTAGAATCATCCTTAGAAATGATTTTTTTTCTTTTCATTTCGTTATTTCGTCAATGATAGATTTTTGGGGAATAACAAAAAATAAAGAAGAGTTGAATTTCTTAAATCTTAATGGTCTGCACTGAATTATCCTTCGGAAGATTATGGTTTTTGTTCCATAATCAAATTTGATTCTCGTGCAGGTGGAATGAGATAAAATAATCAACACTGGACCCAAAATATTCGTCTTTACATGAACAAAAATGATGTCGTTTTAACGGTTCATCTGGTTTCTTATCCCTGACCCTGTCTGCAAATGACATTACGATTCGAACAACAAAAATTTGGTTTTTCCGAAAACTGCAAGGAAAATATATTATTGCGATCACGAAAAATTTGCTCGATAATAAAAAAAAAAACAGATCAATTGACTTTTCTCAACAAAATGCTATTTTTTATTAAGAATTTTAACAGATCGTACCGCGTTTATGGAAAAAACAGGAAATAACAATGACACAGATAGAAAAAAAAATAGCGATGATTGACTAAAATGTAAAATTGACCCCATTGAAATTTCACACCCCAACATACTTATGAATGACAATTTTTGAATAGTATTTATTCGAGCCCTCATTATAGATGTCAAAACGTCGGCAGTATATTTATTCGTGATTTATTATTGTTATTATTCATGGTCCTACCAGGAGTCGCTCCGCCTAGGGTCGATCTGGAAAGGGGTTAGACAAATTTCCATTGGCTAGTGATATCGATGCGTCGAGAGAGACGAACCAATGAAAATTGCGATCCGAGACGCGCTGGCGCCGAAATTCTAGTTCCAACTTTACGAAAGCCTAGCCGACGTATACGACCGACGTCGTCGACGTTCTTCGTCGCGTACCCCGCGCTTTCGAACCCACACCGCACGTATCCCTATCTGGACTTAATTATTGGTGAGTTTATCATTTGAGTCATTATTTCAAATTTTTTTTTTTTTTTCATTTACATTATTACTCACCTGGTATCGACGTTTTTCGAAAAAAAAAAATGAAAACCCAAAATTCCACGAGCCAGTGATTAAATCTGTGCTGCAAAATTCATTTCCTAAATGTCATTCAGTTTTCAAGCACAAATGGCAACTTTGGAATATAAATGGAAACAAAAATCGATCGAGCTCCGCCGTACTCGCGAATTGTGCAACTTCGATATCATCTTTCCATTCGTACTGCAAGAATTCCTGCATTTTCCTCAACCTTTCAATCCCTTTGACCGAGTTTTGTGGAAAACTAAGTTCTGGCGTTTCTCAATAGTGAAATATCGTGTTCCGTGGGCAAAGTGAATTTGTATTCGTCGCGCTCTATTGTCAGAAAGTGCATTGAAGTGCTCTTTTCCCTTTGGAGAGCGTTTTTTTTCTTCATATCGCTGTGTTTTTTGAGGATTCTGAGTTCCGAAAGAAACTTCGTGATTGTTAATTTGGTGAAAAAATGTTGTGACTTACGTGAAATTCAATTCATCGCGACCAGTGATTTTTTTTCTATTCGGGGACGAAACATCGAGATCGAAAAAATGAAGTGATTTAGTTCGAAAAAATCAGCTACCCATGGAATGTTTTTCGAGTCATGGAAACTTCTCGTTTCCTTTCGATGCAGGAACTTGAAAAATTTCTGCAAAAAGCCACGTTCGAGCTATTTCAGGAAAAGATCCATAGGATTAGGTTGCCCCACTTTATCTTAAAAAAATCATCAATATTCCGACGATGTAACTGATTTGCTTGTTCTGGTCATGCGTGAAGCTCATCGATCGATAAAAAATAACGATTCATGTGATATTTCGGGTTGTAAATTGTCCAGTCATTTCGTAAGAAAATCAAATTCACAAGTTACCAAATTTTAAAATTATTTCAAAAATTTGTATCGTCGAATTTTTCGCGTTTTCGAGACAAGGACCTCGTGGAAATGTCCTCTGGCAAATTTGTCAATTAACATGGATGAATTTATCTCTTGCGTTAATTTAATGCGAAACGAAATTGATTGGAATTGCAAAAAAAAAAAAAAAAAACAGCGAAACTAACGTATTCGTGAAAATTCGTAATTGTTATTGAAAACCATGGAATTACGTAATCGAATTGCTTAATTGAAATGGCGGAATATAGTTTGGAGGAAAAAATCGTTAAACGATATTTTATTCAACCGGAAATTGACTTATGAACTGGAAGGTGAAGATAAATGGACGAGACAATGGAAAAAAAAGGAGCGAAAAGAGCATCATTAAGGGCTTTAACAGACCGACTGATCACCATGAAGCTCCCATTACGTGGACGACTTGCTCCATCCTTTGCTTCTACTAAGACTCTCCTTCTCTTTCTCTCGTATGTGGCTTCACCCTCTTGGTTCTCGAAACACGTGACGTGCACTTTGTGCCCATTGTCGGTCACGTGCCATTTTAATATCCGAGGACCATTGTCCCACGCGTCACGATACCAATCGCTCTCAGGCTCGACTAAAACACTCTTATCAGCAACCATTTTTTCCCTCTCGAAACCGAAACAGATCGAACCGATGATAAGTTGCAAAAATAATATGAAAAAAATCGAGAAATTGCTCGGAGCTGCGAAATCTTAAGAAACAACGAACAAATCTTGGGAATTTTGTTGAAATTGAAAATTAATAAATTTTTATTCTGCAATAAAATTGACTGCGACGAAAAAATGAATTATGGTGCGAATATCTCGACCGAAACTTGAAGATTCACTATTTGGAGTATTTATTCGGAAATTATTTATTGCACCAAAATCAATTGGAAAAAAAAGTTGAGATCGAGGTTCATTTTTTATCTCGTGCTCCACCATCACGTTATATCGTATTCCATGAATTTCCAACGTGTTCTTCTTTCCCTCGAGGATCGTCTCGGGAGAGTACGAAGATTAAGGGTGGATGGGTCCACCACTCCAAATAAACACTACTTCACATCAACCCCTCGTTTTATAAAGACAGCGAAGCCTCTCTGCGTCGTACATGGCAACGGTTTTACGTGTCTGGGATATTTTATATATACGATTGTGCATGTAAACTGCCCCATTGTGCAGCATGAGTCAAAAGAGAATCTTAACCATGGAAATAGATTGAATTTCAAATTGGTCGTGTGGTCAAGATGCATTCACGCACCAATCAAAATTTTTGCTCCATTGAAATTTCAGCCTTCGTCAGTACGTGAAGATTAAAAAAAAAAAAATTTCATTTCTCCAAGAAAAATCGTTCAATTTTTTCAAAAAAGTCATCAAATTCATTGAACACAACGAAACAACAAATCGACAGCTCGATTGTTGAGCGATTTTTGTTATTAACAATCAATGTTTGGTTTCTCAAATAGAAAATTAGCAAAATATCGTAAAAATCGATCGAATTTGCTCTCGAAATCGATATTCAGTGTCTTTTATAACTTATTTCTAGGGGCTGCATAAAAATACCATCGTAGGGATAGAAGCAATCTGAGGCAACCCCAATAATTGAAAAAATGTCCCGATTCGCGGCGGCGGGGCTTGGGGCCTTCGAATCAATCAAATCGAAAGCCTCGCAAAAACTTTCGGGGTAAATACCGTGCGAGCGATTGCAGAAAATTCAATCAACAATTCGTTGACGCCCCTTCATACTTTTGTCTACTAAAAATATTCTTATTCTCGATCTCATTAGGATAAGAACAAGAAGAAGTAATGCCGGCTACGAAGAATTCGAAATGCCTCCCAACGAGACAAGCAAAGACAATATGGGCTTCGAAGACGAAAAAGGGTTTCGCGGTGCATCCTTCGACTCGATACCGGAACCGGAAAGACCGCCATTGCGGCACATTGACACTTACTGCATGCCCGAGTGTCCTTGTTTGTCCAAGAGGTATACGGTAGCATTGCTTGCTTGTGTAGGTGAGAAACATCTGAAAATTATTCACATTACGCCATTACAATCAACACAACATTTCTTAACGATGCTCAAGTTCGCAACGTTGGAATGTAACGAAATTCTGTTTTTTCTTGAGCAAATATTACGACTCTTTTTGAATATTTATTCAAGACAATAAAACCATTTTGTTTTTTGATCCGGGGAAAAAATTTACACGAAAATTGTCATGATTTTTTAAATTAAAACAAAAAGTTATTAGAAAAACGTATTTTTCGTTGGAGCCCAACGTTGCGAACTTCAGTGTCATAATTCCTTAACTCTTCGAGTGCACACTTCCTGAAAGTGCATAGTGGGTCAATCTGACCCAAGGCGTTTTTGAAATCTTTCTATTCCGGTAAATCTGAATTTTTCGTTGTTTTTTGTTATGAATCACCAACATTTTATGGCCTTGAGTTTATTCTTCTGTGCAAACAAAAATCAAATGTAAAAACCATTGAGGTTGTCAATCAACTGTGGTGACAGAAAATTTTCGGGGTCAAAATGACCCGGAATGCACTCGAAGTGTCAAAAAAAATGAAAAAAATCATATAAATCTGTGAAAAAGATTGTCTGCACTTTCAGGAAATCTGTTTTTACGAAACTTGTAAATCTTGCAGATTTGAAAAAAAAACAACGAATAAATAAAAATTCATAAAAATTGAGTGAGAATCCCATGGCATTACGATCTCATTGCGGGTCTCGATGATTTCTTTTAGGATTCATTATTTCGTTCGGTATGCGTTGCAACATGGGAATGGCCAAGGGAATAATGCACAACGAGACGGATCAAACGGGCGCTTTAAAATACAATTATTCCATTGCGGTTCAGAGTGCCTTGGATTCCTCGTTTTTTTGGGGTTACTTAGTGACCCAAGTACCAGGAGGATTTTTGGCTTCCATTTATCCGGCAAATAGATTATTCGGCCTGGCTATCGCAGCATCCTCCTTCCTAAATCTACTCGTGCCAGGGGCACTCTCGATCCATGCAGTTGTCGGCATCGGCGTCCAGATCCTGAAAGGGCTTTCCGAGGTATTTATATATTAATATATTTCTTTTTTGTTGTTTTCGGCGCTGTTTCACCCCGAAAAACCGTTCAGACTCTTTTGACAAAATTCTTTCGATAGCCTCGCAGTAAAAAGACGAAGGGAAGTGTGTGAAATAAATAAGTCCGGTGACACGTGACGAGAAATTAAAAGAATCCAAGAATTTAAAAAGAATCACAAAAATCTGGATGGGCTTCGATTTTTTCATTCATTCTTTTTCAGGGTTTGACGTATCCAGCTTGTCACGGTATTTGGAAATATTGGGCACCTCCTCTGGAGCGTTCGAGATTGGCTACTATTGCTTTTTGTGGATCTTACGCTGCAATGGTGATTGGAATGCCGTTGTCTGCTCTTCTCAGCGATTGGTTCGGTTGGCCAGCCTCCTTCTATTTCTATGGTAATCCTTTTGCAACAAATATTCGTCTTAGTCGATGGGAAAATTGAGATGAAAGTGGAAAAAAATGTAAATGTGTGTCAACGAAGAATTTAGCTTGTCGTGGAATTTTCTGCTTGGGCAAACAAACGTCATGGGTTTTAGATTTTCTATTGAGAGTTATTTAAGAGTAGGAAAACTAAGAATCGAGTCACACTGTCAATTGCCACGAGTGTACTCGTGTCTGTAACATCCTCAATAATGAGGAACGTAGCGGCTCGTTCCGATCGAAAGAAAATGAGAGAAAGTCACATCGTAAGATTATGTAAAAAAAAATTAAAAAAATGCCGTCATGTTCCTCATGACTTCAGGTGTATGCGGAATTGTATGGTACGGCGTCTGGCTATGGTTAGCCTTCGAAAAGCCATCGAAGCATCCATGCATTTCTGGCAGGGAGCTCCGGTACATCGAGGACTCGTTGGGCCAGGCCCAAGGCCAAGTCCAAATACCACAGCCAACTTTTGCAACGACACCGTGGAAAAAATTCTTCACTTCGATGCCCGTACACGCAATTATAGTCGCGAATTTTTGCAGATCTTGGAACTTTTATCTTCTCGTATTGTTTCAGTCTCAGTTCATGCAGGATGTCTTCAAGATGCCTCTCGTTGAAGTGAGTTTTTTTCCTAATCGCTTTTATTCACCTTAAGCTGATGGATCAGTCACCGAACCTCGCCTCGAATTTTTAAAATTAAAATTCTCCGCTGTCCCTTGACTAATGAAAAGGGTAATCATTATGGATTTTCATACAACATTGCTCCGTTCTTACCAGACGGGTATGATCGGATCTCTGCCTCATTTGTTGATGACAATCATCGTCCCTTGCGGTGGGATGCTCGCCGATCATCTCAGAAAACGAGGAATCATGTCAACGACCACTGTACGAAAACTTTTCAATTGCGGTGGCTTCGGAATGGAAGCTCTTTTCTTCCTGGTCGTTGCTCATGCAACGACCCATAGGAACGGTGCAGCAGCCACTACAGCTCTTACGATCGGTGTCGCTTGCAGTGGCTTCGCCATCTCTGGCTTCAATGTCAATCACCTTGACATTGCCCCAAGATACGCAAGTATTCTCATGGGAATGTCCAATGGAATAGGAACAATCGCGGGTCTCCTCGTGCCCATATTCGTCGACAACATCACCAAGAATAAGGTAAGCTCCAAAACGTTTTTTACTATTTACTGAATTAGCAAAGTTACAGCGTTGGAATTTCGTTTTATTTGGATAAAAATCGGATCTTCAATATTTTTTTCCGAATTTTCATTTCCATTTATTTCCATCAGGATGCCCACAGTTGGAGGAACGTTTTTATCATAGCAGCTTGCGTTCATTTCTTCGGAGTCACTTTTTACGGAATTTTCTGCTCCGGCGAACTTCAGCCTTGGGCTGATCCCAGTCTCGAGGAACAACAGAGCTGGAATCCACTCGATGACCTTGGCCAGACCAAGCCTCCTGTACCGCCACCGCCTCAAGTCATGCAGTCCGAATTCATCGTGAGTATAGTTTATTATTGTCCTCGTCGAGTCGTCGCTATCGATCCCGTTTTTTTTTACACCTATGGGAAAGGCTCGCCATGCTTTGGCAATAATAACTTTGTAATTGCGTTTTAGAAACGTCCGTCAATGGACGCGAACGCAGGATGGAACGACGCCGCCGCTCCACCGCCTCGTCCCAGTCAGACTTACACCGCACATGATCGAATCGATCAAAACACCGTGATCAATTACGGCGCGACCGAAACAAACGCGAGCAATCCATTCCACTCGACAAACCCATTCGCCACCGACCTCAGTACATCGATGGTCCAGCCACCTGCTCGAGACGATTACGAGCACGATGTCTATGCCGCGACGCAGCCGAATCCCACGAGCACTATCGCAAGGCAGGACGTTGCCGCACAACCTTACGGATGGAACAGCAACGGCACCGCCACCAAACATCAACAGTGGGAATAAGAACGACACGATCGAGCCTTCTTCACCGATTTTATCCACTTCTCCATTTCTGCCAAGGTCAGCTTTACAACTTTTTTTTATTTTCCTCCGGCCGCATATCGTCGACGATCATCCCTTCATCGTTACTGAAGGAGCACATAAGTTTAACGGAAAGGACGCTTGGACAACCCAGCTAAAGGTAACGCAATGGGAACGGGGTCTCACGGTGATTTGCTCGATAGATCCGGGATCGCTGAACCCACGATTATTTTTCCAAAGCTTTCTCCTTTGCCCTTTTCGTTCAAGAAACTCGACGAGCTTTTTTTCTCATTGAAATTATACCGTCGCGCCAGAAATCCAAAGAAAACGACACGGTTTGTTTCTCCTTCGTTCCAATTCCACGTTACGAATAATTATTATGGCTCAATTGTTTACATCCAAGAATTGGAAAAAAAAATCCAAGTCTCGCTAAATGTTGATTCGTTTTTTGATTCGTTTTCTGTGATTCTCTTTTTTTGATCGTTAACTTTGGTCCCTGTCTCGGGAGAAAGATAGAAAATGGTCCGACTTATTGATCGAGACAGCAACTTAATTTCAGTGAAGGCAAAAGCCGTTGGGTGTCGAATTACATAACAATTTTTCATTGATTGTCAAAATGGCAACTTCGAGAAAGAGTGAAAGAGCCATCATTGATGCAACAACGTTGGCAATCACCCTGTGACTCCGTGAAACGAATCTTCGTATTCATAGAAAAAAAACATGAAGCTTTTTCGAATTATTTTAAATAGTTTTTCGAGCAGAATGAATTTACTGAGAGCAAAACGATTAAGGACGATCGTAATTTTCATAAATGAATTTTACATCGCGGCGAGCAATCGCCCAATGAGAAAGTATTAGAAAATAAGAAACGAAAGAAAGTATATATTTACCGTAATATAAAAAAAAGAGAAATATTACTAACAATCGCTACTTTTGGATTATTTAATCGAAACGAATTTGCAGAGTGGCCTATTTTGTATAAATCTATGAAAACTGGCACAACAATTCGTTTCGAATAAAGAGAACAACAAAAGAAAGTATAGAATTGAATTTTTCCAGTGTGAACTGGAAAAGTGTGATTAACATTTATTTTTTCTCAAACGACAATACTTTTTGAGTCTCTTCGTCACGAAGGAATTGTTTCTACGTCATAAGCGAAGAAAAAAAAAGACAATACATCGCACATCTTATACAAATTGCACTCGACTTTTTTTGTCGAAAAAACGTTCCAAGGGACAATAATGGGAAAGGGTGTAAGAGATAATAATGCCGGATGGCAAAGTTTACAAATCTCTCGATGACGAGGTCCGTTTTCATCATAACGCACTTGTTAAATTCGCACGAAAACTTTAGCAATTTACCTTTTTTCGCTAAAGTTTCATTGGATTATGCTACGAATATTTTTCTCCACTTTTTTTCTACCAGGGAGACAATAACTTTGGAGAATGTTTCGATACAAAAAACGAAAGACTTTTTGAGGTGACTAGTAGACAATTGGTGGCAACTTTTGCCACATCCATAGGCAGCTAAATTGAAAAGACTTTGGCACTAAAAAATTGTCTGCATTTACACAGAATTATTTTCGAGTCGCAGGACGATTGTCACGTGGATAGAAAAATAACATGAATATTTAACCGAAATGAATCAAAGTTGATCGTAACATAAATTTATTCAAAAAATGAAAGTATTTGGAAAATGATCCTCCGATCATTGCAAGATCGAGATTTCTTTTCGACTGTTTCAACTTTACAAAAAAAACCGAAAGTTGCACATGAACGTATTTAATTCATAAACATACGAAAGCAAAAAGTTTAAATTTGCGACGATAATTATTTTTTTGATTTTTTTTCGCTCCTTGTGGCACGCAGTTGGGTGATTGGCAAGAAAAATATATTCGAATGAGACCGCGTTCTTAGTGGAAAGAAAAGGAAAAAACAACGTCGAGCTATCCATTTGAAATTTTGCTCGAGATTCATAAAATTAGTCAATTGAGTCGAAACCTTTTTCGAGTCGAGTGTGTCGCGAGGCATGAAAATGAAAAAGGAGGAAAACGATGAAAGTATCGATATTACAAAATAACGAAGTGTATTAATACTTAAAATATGTTGATGCCATTATAGGTAGACATGGTATATTAGATTTTATATATATGTGTAAATAAATATGTGTGTAGATATATAAATAGCCATACACACATATTTATGTACGGATATAAATATTTATAGATATATAAATATATATATATATATATATTGAGAACTATTGCAAGTTTGAAAAGTTTATTCTCGGCCCATAACGATCTATCGCGTTGTACGTGTATGATTTATTTGTAGCTGGTACTAAAGAAAGGCAATAGTGTGATTAGTGAATTAGACTAATTCGTTGCTCGACGTGGTAACGATAACGTGTAAATTTCTTATCCTGAAAAGATAAATTGTGAATATAATCGAGGCATTTCGAGGATTTAGTGAATCTGTAAAATCGAACGTGACAGCAGTTCATTTTGTTTTGTGGGTGTCTGCTTTTTTTTCTTCAAAATTTTCTCAAAATACCAACTTTTCATCATTTTCCACGTCAATCATTAGAGAATATTTATTTCGGAGATAGCAAATCTGTAGGTGAACTATATTTATTCGATCTTCTCTACGCGTTCAATTTAGCCGTCTTGTTATTTATTCATTTGAATATAAGTATGCAAAGAAATAAAAGAAATATGCAGATTGTTCGTGGATGGTAGGGGATGATTGAGAAGAAGTGAACTTCTTTGGGTCATTTGAATTCGAATTCTGGTGAAGATTTTAAAAGAAATATGAAATGTCGTTGATTAACGAATGATTTGAAAACTCAATGAGATATTTGCGATCAAACGAGGCCAGTGGCTTCAATTTTCTCTTTTCAATGGAAAATAAATTGATTGTGTAAATGGCATCGATATTATACTTTGCTTGGACTATTGTTATGAATACTAATTGCCGCTGTAATTAATGTACAATTGTGTTAATTAACGAAAATGGTTTTAGAGAGCTTGGCAAGGATGGCTTAGTTTCATCCGCGCAGGAAATAATATCGCGGTAGGGAATGTATATTCGTCAACTGTGTATCAGAGTAGTGTCTGGCCTAAAGTTATTAAAGGTTAGAATTCGTGATGAAAAAATCAAGTACGATGCGACAGGCAAGAAAGGAAAACAAAACTCGAGATAGCTTCGATTATTCTCATTAAGATATTTAATTTAAATAAATAATAACAGAGATATATTTGAATGAAAAAAACAACAACAACAACAACAACAACAACTAGACTAAGCTCTAATGCTGTTCGAACAATAATACGGATATATTTATATAGATACTTATATCCATAGATAATTTTATGACAATAAATAATAAATCTCGTGCGGAGAGAGTGCTCGAGGGAGCCACTGTGTGTGTTTTTTCCGACTGAATTAACGTGCGCTCCTTATTATTGATACGAATGACAATACCTTCATTATTCTGTTGCTAGGTTTTGCGAAATATACACGAATCAAGTTTTGTTGTGATGATTTTATTGCGGAAATATATTCGAAAAGTAGGACAAATGCAGTTGAGCCTGAAATCTGTATTTTTCATTGGTTTTTCGGATTACTTTACGACAGAGTGTCAATATGTATACACAAATATTTACAAACCCCTATTGGCTTAGCAGCGGAGCTTCTTGGTAGAATTCATTAATTATTTCAATCAAAGAGCGAACGAAATATATACAAATAGCTTTTATCACGTATTTCACTATTCACATTTAAACTGTAAATACATGTCCTTAAAAATTGTCAATATGATAAATATAAGTACATATGTATGTATTATATTTCATCGTCAGAAATAATTGACCTAAGAGAGCATTCTCAATTAGCAAATAGACTTTTCACCGTCACTTGTTTCGATTCAGAACATTCGACGTTCCTTTTTTCCATAGAAATCAAATTTTGAACCCGTTGGATTATTAAGTTGTTGAAATCAGTTCGAAACGAAGAATGAGAGCAAGTGCAGCCTCAATCGAGAGAGGGGGATGAGAAAAACATAAACAAACGTTCACGTAACATAGTATTTTATTAAATCACCATATTTTCCTCTCACTCATTCAATTTTACGTTTTAATATTTTCTTCGATTTGGAATGATGAAAATCTAAATTTCGACGTTTCTAACAAAAGCGCATATCTTACGAGTACCGAATAAATAATTGCATTTTGGTCGATCGTGTGAAACGTAGAAAAAGAGTTAAATGGCAATAAGAGGTGAGTAGTTTAAATGAAAAAAAATATCGAAGATTGCAATGCACGAGAAATTTCATCAGAGCAATTTAGAGGATCGATCCATCATTCGTTTATTTATTTTTAAACGATGCATCCTTAAGAATTAATGCCCTCATTTGCATTTAAACGATATTAACAGAAATAATTCGACGTTGGTTAAATTTGTGGATACATTTTTTGTTGATGTTGATTCTATAATGCGTGGATAATTATCGACGATGCATTGTATATAGATATGCGTATGCTGCGTGTTTAAATAATGATAATAATTTAAAAAATACTAATCGAGGAGAAAAAAAATCTATACTCGGACGAAAGAATATAATGACCTGCATAGATGTCGTAAAACGTGTACATTTTCGCGCGAAAATATATAGCTGTCAAATGCCCATGTACTCGAAGGCAAAACGTTAAGAAAAAAGATGTATCAATTATTATTATTATCGTATCGACAATAACGATGAAAGTAATGAAAAATCCTGAAAGTAATATGTTCTAAGGACAATAATTTACAAAAGAAAACGAATACATTGAAATGAATTATTACGAGAAACGAAGTTAATAAATAAATGAATAAATAATTAATAAAGAATATGAGAATGCGATGTTTATCCGGCCCCAATGGTAACCAGGTTCAATAGCTTAATCGTCGTACGATTTTCTCAGATCGTAACAAAATAATCAAACAATTCAATTCACTAGTGCAATAATCAAATGTTAAGATTCTTTTCGCTCGTGTCTTTTATCGAGAGAATAAATAATTAGCCTGGACCCGGTTAACCGGTGGAACGAGTCGCATACATATATGAATGTTATCTTCTATAAGCTTCGATTGGCTTGTCATTAGGCATCGGATGTCCAAGTCTCGAACGATCAATTTCCGAACAGAGACCAAATTTCATCAAACTCGATTAGTTATTTCGCTTTGAGAAGGAAAAAACGATTTTATTAATATTTTTTGTTTATTTTCATTCAAATCTTCTCCGAATGGTCGAGGAGATTTCTAAATAATTGAAAGACTCTTCGCACCGTATGTCTAAATGGCAGGCCTTTCCTGTACCCTTCGAAAATTAAAAAAAAAAAAACAAAAAAAAACAAAAACCGATTGAAATCGCAAATTTAGTTCTGAAGCGAGGGAAAAGCAAAAAAATGAATTATTGTTACACACCGCCACCCAGTGTGTCTGGTTTGTTAATGATTACTACATCAATAATTATGTACAATGTAATCTGAGTGTATTATTCGATAATACATTAAAAGAAAAGAAAAGAAAAAGAATACTGATGACTATTGACAATAAAGTGTAAGCCAATCTTTTCAAAGATTACATTCAGTCTTGGTTCGCTATTTTTTTTTTCGTCATCTCTTGTCCCCCTTTTTTTTTATTTTACTTCTTGCGTGCCATTAATCGTCACATAACAAATTAAGTGGGACAAGGATTCGAGCGAGCTAGTCTGGATACGGTGAAAGGGACAATGAGCATCTACGAAGATCATGGCTTGCATCGAGACTGATTGGAGTCTGCATTTTTAATGTGATTCTCTGTTTCGTCAAACCACAAAATTGCTAATTCACCGAATTACTTCGTTTCTATCGTCGCCATCGACGAGTGGGAACTCTCTTTTTTTTTTTTTTATAATTATTGCCGCGATTTATCTGTAGCAGTAATGTTTAACGTTCTCCCAACCAAGTATTGGCCTCGATCGACCTCCTCGACTCAGGTAATCTCCGAAGAAACACAAAAATCCAATGAATTTCACAATAATTAATTAGATAATCGCGCTCCTGCAGAAAAATGCTGGCGGCAAGCCCTTCTGAGTTTTGTCAATTTTTCCCCTAATTGGTGTCGTACACTTTCACTTTATTACATTCTCTCTAAATTCCGTGAGCCTTGCCAGGAAAAAAATGATTTGCAACCGCGGTGCAAATGCCGGTAGCCCATGCCATTCCATTTTCCATGGACTTGTCTATTAAATCATAATAACTCTATATTTATCCATCAACTAGTATATAAAGTAGAAAGAAGCGTGCATGTATGCGAACTTGGCGCATCATTCGCTCGCCCTACTCCGTGTCACCTCTATAATTTTCCTAAAGTACGTATTACGCGTTGGAGCGCGTACGCATAATGCGTCTGTCGCTCCATCCATTACACAGGCTGTGTACACCGGAAAACACGCGAACGTTGTTTCATTTCGCACCCCATACATTATAATATAACGAGAACCGCGCGCGTAACTTGGTCACTATACTTTGAATTTCCCACCGTTTTATGTATACAAAAAAAAAATGAGAACAGTTAAATAGCTCAGATAATTGTTGAAGATGAAAAATTAATTTCCATGAATAAACTAAATCCCGTGGCTTTTTCCACGACTTTATTATTCCCAATAACTTTGAATTTCGTGAGGCCTCGATTTTTCTACGCGATTTATTTGTTCCATTCTTCATTCCGTTGTGCGACGATGTTTCGTCGCGCGATCTATGCAATGTTCCCGTTGTTACAATGACGCACTACACGATTCATCCTCGTAATGTCATGGGGTTCGCGTGCAGTTAAACATCCGCGAAAGAGAGTATTTACGGCTGGATGGAAAAGAGAGCGAACAAGTTGAAAAAAAAAAAAGGAAGGGAAAGAAAAGTAACGATTCTATGGTCGTTCACTTTTCCCATTCGTTGCCCTTGCGTCATTCCATCCCTTCCCCCTCTCACTGTCCTGCGAGGATCCCTCAAATAACGCAAGCCTTTTTTTCTCCATATTAAATATAAACAATCGCGTTGTACACGCTTGGAAAGATTTGCACACAACGGTGGCGTGTCAACGAAATGCATTCTTTGCCATAAAAAGGTATGAGCAAAGCGTAGCATAGCTCAGATAAGAATTTCCATCGACATGCATCGCGATCGACTCGTACGTTGTCATCAACGTTTTTTTCTCATTTCTTTAAGCGGAAAATTTCAACTAAAACGAAACTTTTCGCCAGAAATTCGATCACAAGATTACGAAAAACATTCCGTCCAATCTCTCAGACCGTCGCAAACGTCGTGTCTTAAAAACCAAACCACTCACCGGATAAATAATAATAAATTATATTAAAGAAACGTATTCCGAAGTTGGGAAAGTTGAATTTAAATTCTCATCGATCGAGTTTTTTAAATCGACCTTACCGTGACGAGGTGGGGGTGAAATATTTTGAAAAAGTCACGGACATACAGTCCCTCGATCGAGTGGGAAAAAATGCCCGCGAAGCTACGAATCGGGTTGTTATTAATAAATGAATAATTAATCGTTGATTGCGATTCGTGACATATGTCTATCATATTTATTTGAAACAGTGGCTAACAAAAGATCGTCGATGCGTTCGACGCATGCGTTCACCACTGTATATGCATAAATATATATGTTATATATAGACATATATGTACATAAACGATCGTGCGGCTTCGTGAAACGGGGAAGCGCGCGGCACTTTCTAAATTCTCTTGTATTCCCGAAGACTTAACATTTTGCAATCAGACACCGAGCGAGTATCACTTTTACTGATTTTTCATCTTTTTCAACTCAGACGACAGATGTTATATCATAAACAACGCCAGTACGGGCGATGGCGGTCAGTGTCATGAGATTTTTTATTATTGTGCTAATCGTCTTTCATCAATACCGTAAGTACATTTTTTTTCAAATTATATTAACTAACTAAAAACCATAGAGCTTTGAATTTATTTCAAATTTCCATCTTCAGTTTGAATTACCGCGATTTTTAGCGCTCCTAGTGGATGCGTACCGTATCTAAACGGCCGAAAACTCCGTTAGAGCAACTGTCACTTTTCAAAATCGTTATTTCATTCTTGACAAATGGACCATCCTTTTAACTTTGCCCAGTGAAGAAACCGCCAAAGATAATTCGAATTTTCAATGAAATATAAAAAATGTATTTATTTAAACTTTGACAGAATGAATTTTTTTTAAATTTTCTTCTGTTTTCTTATTTCTCAGCATTTTATTTTCATTATTTAATTTTTCTGTCTAGTCAGAAACAATTTGTTGTAGGATATTATTGTCTTTTATTAAGTATTTCGAATTCGTGAAACGTTTTCGCGTCGAAGCTTGAGCACGTGTCTAGACTGGGAAAACTTGGGTTTTTCAATGAATTATAAAAAATGTATCGACAATCGATTGATTGCCTCATGCTGAGTCGATTTTTCCTTGGAAAATTTCAATATTAAAGTTTTTAACGAAAAAGCTCCAGATTTGGTGACGAAAATGAATTATCTCTGTCTGATCGATGCGACATCGAGTGCGATAAAAAACGTCGTACCAATTCTTCTCAAGGTTCATTGAAAATCGTGTAAATGATATAAAGTGGAATAAAAAGTCGATCTAGCGATGAGAATCCTATCGATCGACCTCAACCTCCTTTTGCTCTCGTCTCGGTCCATTTGCCTCGTTCATTATATACATCGGATCTTGACCTCTCGTAACTTTGAGTATGTAGACGTTCGATTATACAAGCTCGAGGATGCTGAAGCATCAATCGATGCAAGGGCATGCCGGAAATTATAGTTAAGAAATTTCTGCATGACAAAATATGCAGCTAATTCTTCGAGTCAACGAAATTTATTAATCCATGAAAATCATTTGTTGTAGTCAATGTGAAGGCACAAAATAAGACAATCAAGGACCTCTTCAACAGTACATCCTGCGTGCCACCACCGTTCACTTGCCCTCATCCGAAAATCGCATTCTATTTGTACACGAAGCAAGTAATCGTTATCATCAAATTTAATCAAAAATCCTCACCAATAGAACGAAAATGTCATTGGTCTAAGGTCAAGTGATTTATTCGAGACAAGAGGATGTTCCGGAAGACGAAAAAATAGTCTCGACCAATGTAATATTCATTAATCAGAGTTGAGGACTCTCGATTTCAAGATCACGATCGTTCTTATCCCGGAATGAAAGTGACCCAGATGCAAGTCGAACACCTTTCTCCGGAACATTCTATATGCTATAAGACATACCTGTAGCTCTTTCAACGCAGACCATCGGCGATCACCGAGTTTTTCTCTGACTTCTAAGCTTTTCGGTTGATTTAAACAATCTCGAGATGTTGCTATCGTTTTTATTATTTTTTACCCTGCGACTAGAATTCTGGGGGATTAATTTTTATTTCCCACTTTTATTTTTCAGAACTACACAAAAAAATCCAGCTCTCATTGACGTGAGGAACGTTCGATCTTTGGATTACACGACTTTCGAAAATTCCCATCCTACAAAAATCATAATTCACGGATTTGGTGGTGGAAGGAATTTGGCACCGAGCACCGATCTGAGAAATGGTGAGAAATCCCATCCAAACTTTTCCACAAATATCAAAGTTCAGATCGATCTGATAATCAAAAAAAAAAAAAAACAAAAAATTACCACTAAAACTCAATGAGATGATAATTATAAATAAATTTATTATTTCCAGCTTATTTCAAACGCGGTGATTATAATATAATAATAGTCGATTACGGTTCACTCGTACGAGAGCCATGTCTTTCGCAAATGCAATGGGCACCGGACTTTTGTTCTCAGTGTATTGCCCAGTTGGTGAAATACCTGAAGGCTCATCCGCGTGGTATACCGGTCGAGAGTATCCACGTTCTTGGCTACAGTGTCGGTGCACACATAGCGGGTCTAATTGCAAATCATTTACCCGATGACAAACTGGGCAGAATAACCGGTAAATTATAGAAAGAATTAAATCGTCCTTAAGATTCGTACAATTGTGCTAACACATTTCGATCGATTAAAAAAATATCTTTACAATAATTTGAATGATTAGTCTTTGTGAATAATTAATTCAGGTTCGATAATTATTTATATGTGTCAAGGCCGATTGTTCGAGTTCTTAGCACGTGCCAGAGATAATCGCATATCTTGATCAATCGATTGCCCTCTAGTTGAACGGAATTATATAATTTTTCGAATAACTTTAATATTTTCAATAATTTTTTATTTGATTACGAGCTGTTGTTTATCTCTGGACCGTGAACAGAGGAATTGATGCATTGAGAAATTTCAATCGTTTGGGAGTTAATAATTTTATTATTAAATTTTAATAATTTCAATAATTTTAACGATTAAGTTGATAATTTTAATAATAACCGTTCGAGTGCACACCTCCTATAAGTGCATTTTGGGTCAATGAGACCCAAGGCATTTCGTAAGTCGTTGTATCTGACTAAATATGCATGTTTTGTTTTTCTATGTATAGAGACGTTCTCAGCATTAAATTATTAGCAAAAATAAAGTGGCAAAACAATTCGTTGCCTCTGAATGAGAAACAATCGGTGGCAGAAAATTGTTTGGGTCAAAAAGACCCAGTGTGTACTCGAAGGGTTAGAGTAAATTGGATAATTGGAATGGAAGGAAATGTGCATGAATTCCTCGATGCAAATATGCCCCCGAAAAGAAAATTTCTCGTAAAAAAAAGTGTACTTCACAACCATAGTCACTAGGCGAGGGACGTGATCTTTACAGGTCTCGATCCGACGATATTTTTTTACATGAATGGAAATCGTTCGAGAGATTTGGAGTCAACGGACGCCCATTTTGTCGATATAATTCATACGGGTGCTGGAATATTGGGTCAATGGGGCCCAAACGGTCATGCCGATTTTTATGTAAACGGTGGATCAAGTCAGCCCGGATGTGCAACTTCCTCGATCCTTCGTAAGGCATCAAATCGCATAAACCTCAATTATGTAAATATATTGTTAAAAAAAAAAAAAATTCGTATAAATATTGTTTTGATAATTATCTGCCGAAGAAACCCTCTCGTGCGATCACACAAAAGTAACGCCTTACTACATCGAATCGATAACGACAAAAGTTGGATTCTGGGCAGCCCCTTGCGCAAATCTCTTCTCTTATCTCATCGGTTGGTGCAATCCAGCGGAAGAGGAATACGTCTTGATGGGCGAGGACACACCGCCCACGTAAGTCCATTTTAATTGCTCGAAGTCCAAGTCGAACCTCCAAATCTTATTCCAACAATTCAATCGCATTTTTTATCTAATTAGCGCACGAGGCATTTACTATCTGTCAACAAACGCACGCAGACCGTACGCCCGAGGACTTCAAGGAAAAAAGCGGCTCCCGAAAAACCGGAAGCCATAGTATTACCACCAGTATTAAGTCTGCTCAAGCAGCTCATTAATATAATAATAGAATAATTAAAAACTTGTAAACTTGATTTTATAATCAAGGAAAACACTATTTTATCTATTCTGACGAAAATCAAAAATATACTCATGTACATGAATAATAATGTCCTGCGCACACACTTACCTTTTTCAAAATATGCTTATTGTCATTAACGTTCATTAGCATAATTACCTTTCGCCATTTACTCCACTATTTTTCGCATCGAACCAAAATACATGTGATTCAGACACTTTCTTCTCATTTTTTTATGTTAACAACAATATTTATTACATAATTATTACGATATAATAATAACTTCTATCGATTTACAATACATCGTCGCGCTAATCCTTACTGATATTTAATGGAATGATTACAAGTTATTTGATACATCCTCGTGTTTTTTTTTCTCATTCTTCGCAAGCTTTTTGGAGACATTTTTTTCTTGATGTATTTTTTGGTGGGGCTAACGTAGGGCGACCTCTTCTGTTTTTTTTTTTCGTTTCGTATAAGTCACACGTATTATATCTTTGGAGTACGATGGTGCAAAGGGCTGGAGGCTTTTTCTTCTTCTCTACGATATTCCTCGGCTCGTAACCATCGGAGCCTATACTGAATCCTCAGTGGTTTCTCAGAGTCCACGCAACTATCAGCGGACTCGTGTACCTCGTGTTTTTTTTTCTTTTTTTCGACTCTTCGGCCTTTCTCGTTCCTCTTTTTCGGAGAAATAATCCATTCAGAAACGAACGCTTTATTCATTTTTGCTGCATTCTCTCGTGCTTCCGTTCTTTACAATTAATAACGTAACTTCTACCGTGGAGGATATATTTTAATAATTATTACCCTCTCGTGACGAATACTGATTAATTAAATGGCATAAAAGGAAATTCATAAAGTGGCAAGTTATGAAGGTATTAGCTCGAATGGAATTGAGGAATTCGATTTAGCTCTTTTGTTGACCGAGACTTTTTTCCCTCTCGATTTATCGCTCACTCCCTACAATTACGTGCTAAGGATATAATACCGTTTTGTTTCAGGACGTAAAATTATAATTTTTACAAATCTTCTTCTCGTTTTTTCGTTTTGTTTGTTTATTTGTTTTTGCTTTTTGGTTATTATTTACATGATTCGTGTACCACGAAGTGGATAAGACGAGAGACGACGAGGTTTTCGGAGATGACAATGCAATGGTCGACAACTATACATTTTTTTAAAAAACAATTCGTTCATATTTAGTGCGTGCTTGTCGTCCATTTTTCCTTTGTTTTCAAGCTGGTCAAGTCTTCTCTTTGTTTTTTCTTGCAATTTTGTTTTGTTATTCCTGACGGAGCACTCTCGCGATTTTTCGTGTCCGAGTTGAAATGAAACGAATCGTTAAAGATAAAACGATCGCGATGAGTGAAAATTCATGATGAGTCAGTTCAGGCACTGTTTTTTTTTTTTTCCAATTTCCAGTGAATCGAACCGTGAAAATATGCGAGAATATTGTTGCTAGAGAATAAAGTAAGGCACTGATAGATTGTGATTTTCGTTACGATTACATTTTGTTCTTCCGTCGAGCTTTTCATTCATTTATTTATCTATTTATTAATATGCATTAATATCAGTGAAATTACATTTTCTTGGCTTCGAGTGCCTCGCGATTGGACTAAATCCACTAATTGTGCCTTACATGTGCAAACATTAAATACGTGCTGGTTTCGTAATTGTCTTTTCAGCTTAATTAAGTTACCACCAATCACTTTATTTTCTAGCAACGGTTTATGATCTTTATCAGAAGATTTGAGAAAAAATCGAGTGCATAGAGTTTAAAGAGTGGAAGAAAAAATTCAACAAAGTACAAATTTAAGGATAAAGCTGAAATTTTGATGGAAGTACGTGCTTTACGAGAGGATTTTCCTTTTCGAGATAGCACAGGCATCAAGGTTTTTAGGCACGTGGTTTATGATGGTGAGCGAGCGTGTCTACGATTTTGTTTTCTTTTTAGCTGTTTAATTATTTCTTTAGCCATTGACTAATTCACGATGCTAAAAAAACTCGGTTTCCGGCAATCAAATATTCACATGGAAAATCACGAAAATGCTCCGACACCTAAAATCCCCGGAAAGCTCTTGGCTCGACACTCTTTCTACTTCAATTTTTATCCATCACTCCATTACGAGAAAAGGAAGAAAAAAATGACCTGTCACAAAGCAAAACTTTCAATACACATCATGCCCACCCAGGTACGTTAAAAAAAAACGCTTCGGTCAAAAAAATTGGAAATTTACGCCAACTATGTTTACCAAGTCCCTACGCAAAGTTTATTTCGTTTTCTTTTTATTTCCTCATTGTTCGTCCCGTCGATCAACGACACGTGGTTACGCCCTGTGCCTTAGTAGTCCGCAAGGACGATTAATGATAATAATGGTAACAATAACAATGCTAGTTTGTTATTATCGATAATTATATCAATGTTCGTATCTATATATTTTTTTTTTGGGTTTGTTGAATTTTGTTTTATATATAGATATCTGTTTGTACAAAATGAATTATGTCGAGTGTCAAAATTAAATAAAGTTTGATCGAAGCGTTTGGCACTAGGGAATGAAAGATTCGAATGAGATATCACGAAAAATGGTGCGCAACGTATTTCAACATTTTCGAACTCAAATTCAATTTATTTATTTCATTAAATAATTTTTTTAACTCGAACATTGTCAATCGATTGACGTTTTTTTGGTGAGTTTTCTACAAAAAGTATAGGATTTATCATAAAAACGGTGTGAGAATATTTGAAAAGAATTTCTAATGATTTCTCATTCGAAATTTCATCTCCGTCGAGCAATTGTCGTTCGAGAAACTTGATAGAAATTCGTGACTCGACGTAATTGAATCTGTACTTTGATACGTGTTGTGAACTAATGTTAATCGCAATGGTATCGGTTAATTGGGCGATATCAATTATACGTGATACGTAAATTTCCCATAAGTTTTGTGTGTGTGTGTTTTTTTTTGTTCTTCATCAGATATAGAGACTTTAATTCGATATTTAAGGGCCGTGGCTTCGATCGATGAGGATGTCAATTGCGGCGCGCGATTTTAATCAACCAATAATAAAAATAATAAAAGGCACTATATAGTTTTATCTCGTGTGTAGGTACGTTGCGTGCAGATACGTGCAATCCATGATCATTTTTTTCATCTTCATTCTTATTTTTCTCTTCTTTCATCGTCATTATCATTTTTGCCACATTTTTCATTCTAGTATTTTTTAAAATTCTTCAGTCACTACGTACCCGATAGTTATATATGTTTATTTACATGAATAACATGGAATTATGATATTTTCCTTCATAAATCCTTTTAGGTACTTTTTTAGCTGGACGTTCCTCTCAAAGAGGTCCACTTACGAACAATTTTCAAATTTGATTCGTGACGGTGCGGTTTTATAATAAGCAAATAAAAATACTCAATGTGGGGATTTTCGAAATAAAAAATTGAATGATTCTTCAGCTATATAGCGAGTGCATTGTGATGGAGTCGATTAAACGGCAATATTAAAATGGTCGCGCACCCATTTCAACCTACGATCGATGTCATTGCCCGTGCGCAACACTATATAACAATTAAATCAATAATCTCTCTCTTTTTCGTTCTCTCATTTATCAAGTACAATGCCGCGTATAACATGAATTCAACATGCTACTCATAAACTGGATTTTTTACGATATAATTGGTCCATACGAAACCGATTGAACCAAAATAATAATGATCATTATTACAACTATTTATGTCTCGTTATGATAAGTGTTTATGACAAGGATTTTTGAAACTGCTATTCTAGAGCTCCTACAGGAGATTATTTTTCGATTCTCGTGATAAATAAATCTTAATCGTTACGATAAAACGTTGATGGTTGGGCGCGAGGTATGTTCTCGAGTCAAAAAATCATTAATCAAATCTGACAATCTATTTATTTAGTCAAAACTTGACAGCTTTGAATTTCCATATTCAAGGGCTCGAGAAATGGGTATCGAACTAAATACTCCGCAGGAGAGGCTCCGAGTAACGCGAGTGACAAAAGATCCATACATTTTGCTCGTTTGTTAAAAACTGACCGATCCTCCAGCATCATTATTTCCGGCCTCATTCAAATTGTCGTTTCCCTTTTTTTTCTCGTTATTATCTAAAATTGTCGAGGTCACGAATCTTATGAAAAAAAATGAAAATAAAAAACGTACGTCTGCCATTCTTCAGAAAAATGGAAAAACGTGAAAAGTAATGGCGTAAAGTTGCAAAGCGTTTTGTATAGTGAGTTTCGCATTTTCATGGAACAGCTGATCGAGCTCGCGATTTGGTGACTGTGTCGAATGGTTGGAGACGTTTGTCAGCGAGTAGCCTAATCGAGATAATTATTTTCGGCGTTTATTGGCGTTTCACATATCGTATTATTTTTTAATTTATTTATTTTTTATTCTGAAGAATATTACTATGGTAACGAGGGACTCGATTAATCTCACAAACGATCGATACCACGCATTGAAACGTTGCAACAACACTAATATCAGAGATTATAATAAATAACGTGTATTAACGATCGGGAGATCGAAGGGGACGTATCTCACGTGTATCACGTTCGAATAAGCGTTCAACGACACTGATACAATCCGACAAATGATGTATTACGAAAACACCTAATAATTACCCCATAATAACTCACTATTTCGTGAAAAATGAATTTTCAGTATGAAGAAATGGAGTTGACAGAGAATAAAAATGTGTGTGTTTTTTTTTTCTTTTACTTCGCATACATTATTTTTCCCGAACAGACGACATATTTTTCGGACAAAAAGCGGAGATGTAAAATACGCGTCATTATTTTATTTCGGACTTAATTTCAGTGCTCGTTTCATCCTTTTTCTTTATTCTTCAAATAATACACGCATATGTTCGTGAAAAAAGGCCGATTTTATAATACGTCAGTGGATTTGACACATTAACGAATGTTTCAATAATACGAACAAGGTTGATCGGTTTAATGAGATCCAGAAGCCGGGAATTATTTACAAACTCGTAACTACTGTGGGCCAAACGTTGAAAGTGAGTAACAAGCAATAAAGAGAGTAAAAAGAACGAAGGAAAATTTAAAAATGATGAGAACTTCGATCACCACCACACCGTAAGAAATAATAAAAAACGAACAAAAAATTACATTCGATCGTGTCGAATGAGACAAATACTTGCTATTGTTATTTTAAACTGTATGCAACTGACGGGAATGTTAAGCATTATTTGCATTATTAAACATATGCGCTCATATGTACACAATATTATAATTATTATTTATTGTATACTCGAAGAATTCATGCCAAGACTGAATTCCTTCGACCCGAAGAAAATGAACGTTTTTTCCTCAGAGTCCCTGATATATTTTCAGTCGACCGCGCCATTTTTCATTTATTTTTTATCATTTTTGGTTCAGCAATAGCACACATACATTCAAAGGGGATAGGCCCGTTTTTTTGTGTTCGCCTTCGTTCCTATTTTTTATTTATTCTGTTGTTGTTTTTTTAGAAAAGGGAACCGCAGAAAATTCCATGGTAAATAACAATAATTATCGATAATGCCTGTCGTATAAGTTTTTCGTCTTTTCTTTTCT